>JACSYO010001856.1:4650000-4787500 GCA_016806645.1 Ophiodon elongatus | reverse complement strand
AATTAGCTTCCCCACAGAGGTCCATGATTACAAGACATCGCCATCAGAAATTCCTCGGCTAAACTTTTGCAGAGACCAGAAAGCCGCGGACACGTGCGAGTCTGTGTGTGGCCCACTGAACTAAAAGTAGACCTGCTGAGTTAAGATTGTGGTTTACTTTTGTTTGGGCTAGACTACACGAGCAAAAGCGTGACCTGTTTCTATAAATGTTCAATGTGTTGATTTTATAGCGAACTGGCTGTGGTCGGTCCGCCCTGCAGGGGAACACCAAGTGATGAGCGTGACTGTTTGTGAACAACAAGCTCTGCAGTCACTGGATTTAGTTCTGACAAATTCTAGCACCTTAATATGAGACCAGGCATTTATCAGGTTGTGTGTGTGTAATTATGCTTATTTACAAGCACGCATGTATACAAATCGTTGGTCTGTGCAATGATGCCATGAGAGAATTTCACACACACACTGCTGAAAATACTCGGCACCTATGCTGCTGGGAGTTATGGCTCCATAGTTTTATGCCTTAACAAAGCCTTTATCAAAATAAACCTGAAGCACAAGCCAGAAACCAGAGACTTCTTCATATATCTAGGATTAAACTGAGGGCGCCGCACCTCCCAAAATGCTGGTGTTGGAATCTGGTTACAGTTAACAATAAAACAAAGTACCTGCTTTTTTAAACAGCTCAATGCATTGTTTTCCCATCATGCCATTACGGACCAAAACAAAAAGGTCTGTGTGCGATACCTGAAATATCTGTGGCCATGCAACAGCAAAAACAAGTCCATGTACATGTTTCAGTTGGGTGGACCTATTTTTCTCCCTGCACCTTCCACTTATTTCCTGTCCTTCTAATGAACCCTAGTGAAGGGTGTAAATCCAGCTCTTTGCAAAACAAAAACAACCAAAACCTGGAGGTTCCCACTGAAATTCCCTACCAAACAAAACATGGTCCTTAAAGATGTCAACTGATCCCGATAATAGCCTCCAGCTGGGCCAAAATGTATTACTCTGTGTTGCAAGCACCACAGTGGCTCTGATCTGAATTTACAGGGAGTCATTTCCTGTGGGGACTACATAAACAGCCTCCAGCCAATGTGGTCAAGCCTTCAGTGGCCTCAAGCATTTCTTGTACCAACTCCCACAATGACCTCCAGTCAGATGGACACTAAAACAGACATTTATGGATATAAAAATGGACTCATAATGATAATATGCAACTGCAAATACATTCGCTGGGCAGCTGGGAGAAGTTTTAAAGGTTGAAAATGTTCGACAGGGTCACCATAAGCCACGGGAAATATTGGGATGTTTTTTTTAAACGGTCATGCAGGGAGACTTGGAGGCAAGAGATACAACTATTCTTTTGTGAGTGACTTAATTGTGAAGAAATTCCCATCAATAGATGCTTTATCTGGGAAACAGGGGCTGTGAGATCACAACAATGTTTGAAATGTGTGATGCTCAGCACTTTTAGAATTACAAACATAAAAAAAGGCATTGTAGTAGTAGTAGTATTAGTAACAATCAAGAGAAAACTACGTATGTGTAACAGTAAACATGGATGTGTGTCTGTCTGTAGATGTTATGTTTACTCACGCCGAGCGTCCTTCCACATCGAGCTTGGTGGGGATGATGCCCTTCTTGCTGAGAACGGCGGCCACCTTGTCCACCTCGCTCCGCTCCACGGCCTTCATCAGCCGATCATCATACTTGTTCCAGTCTGTGTTCTGGCAATGAAGACAGGGAACTTTCAGACGTGCAGGATGTTTGACAGCAGTTCCCAACCCAAATAGCGAAACAAATATTCAACACCTTCTAAGTTCAAAAATAGTGTGTAATGCCTACAATGTGGTTGCCAGTTCTTTTAGCTGGCGAATAAATGCAACAGTGACATATGCATATGACACACTGGCAATGTAGTTTGTCCTTTTGTAGTACAATAATAGACTTAAGTTAAAGCAGAATGTGCCAAGAATGTGCTGTGCTGCAGTTTCACTAACCCCACCCCCTCATGAGTGATAGCTACAAAGCATGGGAACAGAGCACTTTTAAGGCTTCGGGGAAGCATACTTTAAGTTGGCTGTTTTATACCAGAGGTCCAAAATGAACAGAGAACACAAGCACGAGTTATAACCTTAACTGAGTTTCAAACACAAGCAATGTGTACGTACACGGCAGCAATGCACGACAACTACACAATAGGAACGTATTGAAACCATACATGCAGCATTTTGACATCATGTACAATATACTGCGGTTGTGAATCATTTAATGAGCCACTCAATTGAGAATTCTTCCAAATTTGCCTCAAGAACAATTCCTTCACTGCCTTACCACTTTTTTAAATCACATCTTTCAGGGAACTCAATTTGTAGACAAAAGCATATTAACAGAACAGCAACCATAAAAACAGATTGTGATGACAAACTGAAACCAATGAATACCTACAAAGTGCATGGAGGTGCATTTCAGCCAGCGGCTCATCTTTGGCGAGTGGAGCTGGTCCTTGCACCGCGCTACTGAAAAGGCCGCCACGGTTCCGGTTTACAAAAACAAAAAGCTAGTGTAGAAAAAAAAAAATTCCCCCTCAGTCTCTCGGTGCACTCAACCAGTGAGTGCAACAACAAAAAAACGGATGAGAAGACAGAAGGGCGACAGGCTATACTGGAGTGGAGGTCCTCTTATGGAAGGCTCAACCTGTCGAGTTTCCCCTCACTTGAGACAGAGGAGCTTATTTGACCGGATTTTCTAAGCATTCCTGTGTTGCTCACAGGCTCTGCCCGTAAGTTCATCACTGCACAGCAGTTTAGTTGATTGTTAGAGGGAGGAGAAGGAGGAGTGAGAGGAGGAAGGAATGGAGGTGGAGAAGCAGTAGGGCCAGCCCTGCCAGCCCTGGGACCTGCCCTGGCCGGCAACTGCAACTCCTCCTCGGGGGGGAAAGTCAGCTCAGCCTGGCTACCTCTCGCCTCCCCCAAGTGCCTCCCCCTCTGCTCTCGCCTTTATCCTCCAACCTTCTGTTCGGCTCAGTCCCCTTCTGTTTTGATACGCTTCCTTTTCTTCTCTGGGTTGTTTTTCCTATCTACAAAAGCTGCAAGCTACTTGCTGAACAAGTTGTAACTAAAGAGTGTCTCTCTTTGCCTCTGGTCTCCTCTATCAGTGGTCTCCAGCGTCTTCACCCCACCAAATGGCAGGTCGGTCAGGCTCAGTGGGGTAAATATGTGAGCTCTCCCAGGTTTAAAATATCACCCCCTCCCTGGTAAACAGCGTTGGTGCAGACAGCGCTGTAGACTGGTTACCTCTTTATTTTTTGACCCTCCAACCTTTCTGTAGTGACTGATAGGAAGACAGGGGCTAAGAATACATTCTGGACATGCCTGCTCAGTGAGTAATGGCTTTAGCGTCTATCACCACTGCCAGCATGAAACAAGGCCAGCCAAAAAGACCTTGCTTACATCGCCACCCCCCACCATGCTCCCCGCTTGCATCCATTTGAAAATATTAATGTCAGAGGGGGATTATGGTTTGCACATTTGAAGTGGTCTTGGCACTGACCCTCACAGGACACTACTGGCCCAAGAGCTGCCGTTAACCCATCCATCTAAAGAGGGTGGTGTGGCTCCAAAGCCCCCTGAACCGAGCTGCACGGTAGCAAGGTTAGATGTCAGCCTTTTTACAACCAACTGCCTGAGACTGCAGCCCCAAACAAAAACTACACTGCCTCTTCACTTACACTAATAGAAACACTGCAAAAACACAAGCGTCGCTGTTATTAAAAAAAAAAAAAAGAAAGGGGTACAGAGACAGCAACCCAAGAACCCGTTTAATTTACACACTGCATCAGCTCCTTGTGGCCTCGTGTTACTGTCCGCTGCCAGACTGGCGTTAACAGAGTGGCAGTGATATCCACAAACATGCAAAATAACCTCCTCCGCATGACATGTCATATGAAGAAGTAGGTGTCAACTTACGAAAGCTGCTCAGCCTAGCATAGAGACAAAGGCGCCAAAATGGCACCCGGCCACGCAGCACACTGGTCACGTAAATATCTTACATGGGCGTGCTGGTGTGTGTGTGTGTGTGTGTGTGTGTGTGTGTGTGTGTGTGTGTGTGTGTATTTGTTTGGGAATCTGTTAATGTACAAGTTAATGATAGGGCGGTTAGCAAGTACAAGTTGCCACTGCATTAGTCACTCTAAATTACACTCAAAATTAAATCTCATGATAGGCTATAAAGTATGGCTTGATGTTTGAAAGTGATTTTGATTGTCGGTGCCTTCTTAAAAACAGTTTTAAAAGTTAACAGAGTTTTATGGAATATGATGCCCATTTTCTTTTCACGCAGAGCAGTAAAATGATCTAAACTTGAATCACTTGACTGCAACCTTTAAGACCTGGGAAGATGAGGACAAGAACACATGACACTATCTAGTTTCATATCATGTCGTGAATATGATGTCAATGTTATGTCCCTGCTTTACTTTCATACGTTGGAATGGTGACGACGAATTCAAGCATATGAATATGTGAAATGTTTATTTTTAAATGACTGAGCTCAACAACATGTGAGCTGAGGTGTGTGTGGTTAGAGATAAAAGATATTGGGGGGAAAAAACATTTGATTTTTTAATTTCTAGAGATTTGTTTTAAGCTTTACATATAAAAGATACAAAATAAAAATGTAATTATTTGGTAAAATAAAAAAATTAAATAAAAAAAAAGTACCCAATTTTGCACCATGTCATATTTATAAAAAAAAAAAAAATATTGCACCAGAAGTAGCATTTCTATTTGTCATTTCTTTCTTTTGTAATTTGATTCATTTCAAAGTTAGACAGAAATATCTACATAAGATTTTTTTTTTTTTTGCATGTTTTTATTTGATCGTGCTCTGAACAAACAACACATAATGATCGTGATGTCATTTGATGTGCATCTGATTCCACACAGAATCAGGATTCCCTTAGAGGTCAGCAGTCGGACATAGAAGAGACTAAAAGTCTACAGTAATTTTAGCGGCTCCGTGAGGCCGTGCTTTAAATTAAATGCCACCGTCGGCATGCTAACATGGTCACAATGACAACGCTCAATAAAGATGTTTAGCAGGAAGAGCACAATGTTTAAAATGATCAACATTACAGTTAAGTGTGTTATTATGCTAACATTTCTTAATTTGCACCAAACACAAAGTACAGCTGAGGTTGATGGAAATGGCATTGATGTTGTTAGTATTTGGTCATAAATCAAAGTATTAATGATGAAAACTCTTGGGATTACCAAATTATCATAATTCATCCTGAGAGGGACAAAATAATTGTCCCAAATTTCATGACAATCCATCTGATAGTTGTGCAGATATTTCACTCAAACCCCCCAAAAAAAAGTTAACTGCATTGTGCGCAGGATTCATCCTCTGGGCACCATGAATTAGAAAATGTTTAAATTGTGGAGATATTTCAGTCTCTTTTCAAAGTGGTGGACCAACCAACCAACTAACCTTTCCATCCGTTGAAGCACGCCACTGAAGGGCAACATAAGGTAAAGTATTATCTTATAATATCTGTAATATTCCCAATTTGTGCACAAATGCTGGCACTAAGGGGCAAAAAGGACACAAACTGGCTTGAACCGTTAGCGTCGCCTGATTGCATCGTTCACTGTGAGGTCGGTGCTGAAACAATATTCAACCCGTGTTGCGTGCAACTGAAACAAACACATTACCTAAAGCTTCTATTTAAAACACAGTGACCTTGAGAACAAAACAGTGGATGAGCCAATTCAGGCTTCTACCTGTCCACACAGATTATTCTGGGTGTCAGTTGGAGGCTGTTGTCATCTTCCGTTCAGGTTTTCCATCACTGTCTCCAGACTGTAATTCTTTGCAACACCTCGGTTTCCTGCCTCTCTCTGGCCCCCGGCCGGACTAATGGGTCTCTAATGTCCTCACAGATGAAATCACTAGCAGGAAATATCTAACTGGTCATCCGATAACAGACCAAAGCCAAGACCAAAACATAAAGCTGTATGCCAATATGTCAAATGATAGTGGTGTCAGATGCCAGACTGCAGTTACTCGAGTGGTTTTATAAGATTATGATTATGGGGGTGATCGTGAACGCAGTAGACATCTGTGAAGAGACGTTATGTCATGAAATGTAAACCTTTGACATTTTAGGGGCGAAGTGGATAGCTATCTGGAAGTACAGACCTTTCGCAGTACTTACTTTATTATCTATTAGTATTTTATATTAGGGATGAAACCTAAGCTGCCTGAAGTACGAGATATGTTAGTGGTTGCTGAACTCACTCTTTCGGTTAATACTGGCCATTAAGGGATGCCTTCTTAGATAAAAGAGGAGAAAAGCCAGTCCTGCTCCTGTGAACAAAAATGCAGCCAAAAATCTGAAGCTAATATGAGAGTTCAGCAAATCTCAAAATCAAAAATTCTCAAAACTGCCAATGACAAAGCATGCTACGACTATCTAATTCAAGCCATATCTTACCATTTGTATCCTCCTACGACTGTAAAACTACGAAATCAAGTGCAGAACACGGCAGAGAACTTTTCCTGTATGTGTACATCTGTTAGCCTCTCTTAGCACAGTTCACCGGTGTTCACAATATGAGATAGTGAGGCAATACCAACTAGATTACCTGTTTAACGAGAGACGAATAAGAGTCTACAGCCACACTCTGCACATAGATATAGTAGTGCTTTGAGCTGAATGCTAACCACAGCATGCTAACATCCACTAACTTACTTTAGTGTATTAAAATGGTAACATTTGCTAATCAGCACTAAAAGTACAGCTGAATCTGATGGGAATGATACTAGTTTTGCAGATATATATATATATATATAGGACAAATACATTTGAGCCTGATGGTGGTGCTAGTTTTATCCTGTGTGGGGCATGAATGTCTAAACCAAATTTGCCCTAATTAACAGTCTCACTGAATAACTACGTTAACTTATGATGTACTGTCTGTTGTTTTTTTTGGTATGGAGGTAAAAATTCCAATACCACACAAATCAAATAACTGAAATCACTTCAAAACAAACTGACGACCCATATGACTTTTCAACATTAAGCATAAAATCTTTACAGTACTTCTAGTTTATGAAGAGACCCAAACATGACACCAATCATCCGTTTGTATTTATTTACCATTTATCCCCAGGTTTGTGACATTAAAATAGCTGCATGTTGTGTAAATATCTCAGTGACAAGCTGATCTATTGGTGAAAAATCCCCCGGCAATGAAGAGTCAAAACTCGAGCTGCAGCAATGAGAACAGAGCTCAAATTCCAGAAACTTTTTGTCGAAGTTACGGGAATAACAACCGTTTCCCCAAGTATGGGGATTAAATAAAAAATGGAGGAACAAAAAAAAATAAAAATAAAAAAAATCACATTTCTTTTCCTGATTAGGTCATTCCTCAAATAGCCGCTGAGTAGTAGACTTCAGCTTGATATTAAGTCAGCGGGAAACACTTGAAAGACGATGTTCTTCCTCTCTCCCCGTGCCATAATGCCACCCTCTCACAATCAGCAACCCGAATACACTCCATCTGACCTGTGACGACAGACCTGTGCATGAAGTGGTGAATGTGCAACTGTTTGGACACGTAGAGTGCAAAGTAAAAAAAAAAACACTCAGGAGACAGAGACAGAAAAGGTGGAGGAGGACAGAAAGAAGGAGAATATGTGAGATCAACAAATGTGTAAATCAACAAGTGGAGGGTTGAGAAAGTGGCAAGATGTAGCATGCTTGCAGTCGATCCGTCATTACGGGACAGGTAAACTCATGCTTCAGATGGAAAGCCCCTCTTGAATCGGGCCAAGCCCCTGCTGATGGTTCAGGCCAGGTGTCAAGAGGAAAGAGGCGCTCTGTTTTTGGTATGTACACGAGGCACTCGCTGCATATCTGCTAAACACAGGACCACTCTTGCTGGGCAGAGTATGGACTGGATGCAGCGGGACAGACAGATAGATAGATACGCCCTCTGGTGGTGTACAGAAAAATAACAGGTCGAATTCACTAAAGTCTATTTGTATCCTAGACACAGAGGAAAGGGTGACAAATGGTCTTGTTCACTGTTGATGCTTTCTATTCATGGTAATCCTTTGTCTCTCTGCATTGTCATTACTTCAGTAGTCAAACCGCTTTGTGCCATCAAGACGGTTTGAAGCTAATGTTTCTTATGAATAGAGTTGGGTTGATTAATGTTTTTCTGGTCTGGCCAGGTGTCTGAGCTTTAACCGATATGTATTTACGCAAACCAGCCGAACCGGCATTTCTCCTCATGACATGTTCTGGTAAATTAAAGAGGGGCTTACATCAGCAACCTGTGCCGACGGCTTCACGGCCTTAAATCCAACTTGTATTGCGCTGGTAATAAGAAATATGTCAACTTGATAAAAAGGGAGCCTCTAGTGTCCGACAGGCAGTGAGCAAAGGGAAGGGGGTGAGGACGCACGTGGGGCACGTTGTGTTTGTTAACTCGAAAGCTCATGTGTATTTTGGGGTGACGAGACAGACGGGCAGAGTTAGTCTCAAAGAAAAATAAAACTGCCCTAATATGGCAACATTTTGGATTTGAAGCGGACCAAAAGAGGAAAACCAAGCGAACTGCAGTCACGACACTCATTCATAGGCTCTCAAAAATGACATTACAAACAAGTATCCATCATGTGAGAAGTGCCTCTAAAAAGCATTAAAGCCTGGGATTTTTCACGTCTTACAATTAATCTTAATAAATGTGCATTTATTGTATTGCAATTAGAGAAAACAGATTTCTAAGGCATTGAATACTTCTCACTGTAAAGTAAGGCTGATTGTAAGGAAGTAGAGAAAAAGCAGGCTGCCCTCAAAAACTGATAAAAACTGATAACATAGGTCTGTTTTATGACACTTGAGTTAAGCCTGAGCCTGTTTAAAAACACAATAAAACCCATGTGTAAAGTGGATTAGTGGGAGTTTCCTGGCGACCCCCTGAAGATATCTTCACTTGTGTTGCCCAAGAGATTCAAAATGGAGAATAGTTGGTCCAGCTGCTGGATCACACCATTTTAGATGACTTATGACCTAGAGGGCAAAGCCTTTCCTTGCTATTTTCTTCTACTTCCGACACCCGCTGCCAGGGCAGGAGATCAGCTTTCCAGTTGCCCAAACCCTGTGAACTTTGCCCCTGCCTACTACCCAGGAAAGATCACGAAAAACAAGAAGGCCATAATATAGCTTCTGAAAAAAAGTTTGAGAAAGACAATGGTGGTATTGATGCGAGATATCTCAAACTATTTCATTATCAGTTAATATCTGAAAAGTCTATTATTGAATCTGGACAAAACCCCTTTTATGGTAATGCTTTCGTATCTCTACTGTCTTTATCCCAAATGGATTTGGAGGATTATAATGTACCACGGATGTGTTTTTCCAGACCTTTAAAGCTTATTGAAGAACAGTGTTAAGTTTCTAAAAATAATTAGATTAGATTTATTTCGAACATGTAACATTACAAATAAGAAAACCTAAGAATAATAACCAATAAAATGAACAGTAAACATATACAGGAAATGAAAAACAAAACCCAGAATAAATAAATAAACATAAGATGTTAGATGAAACTAAGATAGTGAAGATGGTCAACATTAGACCGTCTAAAGTCCAGCATGTTACCGTTGCCAAATGTGAGCATGTTAACACACTTACATTAGCATTAAGCTAGAAGCATTTTTCAAAGAAATTAATTAATTCAAAAACATCCAAACATCTTTTTGAAGGCACCAGATCTGTATCAAGTTAAAATACGAATTTCCTCTAAAATGTCAGCAGCTTAGCCGATACATTTTAATAGCCATCATTGAAACAACAACAATGTCCCACGGCAGGAGAATTAAAAACAAGCAGGGATGTGGGCTTTGGCTGTAGATGGCTGCTGGTGTGGCTGATATTATTGCAGCTGGTCTGACAAAGTAAAGATAAAAGAAAAGAACACGGCAGACAGAGAGCCGTGCGGATATGAATTGATTTCCAATCAGCTAGTCAGGAACCAATTAGATCACTAATGTAGAAATACTACTGTAAATTAACAAGGTTATTTTCGAAAAGAGCTACTATATTAAAAAACAAAAACAATAAAATTAGCATTTTCAGTGCCATGAGAGACGGTAAGAGAATACACATTATGGTGAAAGAGACACAGAAATGTGTGTCTACACCCGTGTTTATACATGTGACAGTGGTACTGGTAATATGACCGAAGGGAGTATTGTGAGGAATGAAGGCTGTTTAAAAAAAATAAAAATGAATCTTATCTCAGGAAAAATGATGAGGCAACATTAGGGAAAATAACTTTTGTCTTCCATGGCCATATTTGGTGAACCGAGGAGCTCTTTGGGCATGCTGGTACTTGGGCACAAATAGTGGTGGTGATGCTCGTTTGGCCGGCACTTGTAAGTCATCACACACCCTCATACAAGGAATGTTGCTGGAGGGTTGGTCAAATGGACTAGGCTTCACAAAAACATGCATATACCAAAAAAAAAAAAAAAAAAAAAAAAAACTATTTCCCCATAGTTTTGTGGAATGTGTTAAAACAATGGTTACTCAACATCTGAAAGCTACTTTCAAATTTCTATGTGGTAAGAATTACATTTAGTCATGAGGCTTCAAAATGTCCACAGCCACTAAGTGTGTATTTAGTTATGCAATCGGTAAACATAGTCCATAAGATCACATCTGCCAAATCTTATATGTAGAGAATTACATTTATGTAAAAAGGATTAAGAAGTGTAGAAAATGTAATTTGAGCTGCTGTATTAAATTCCTGAAAACAACACCTTGACTCCCATGGCGAGAGATAACAATCAGGTAGATACAGAGCAGGTCGTGACTTGCCCCGTCGATAAGTCGAATGCTCTACCCAGTCTTTCCTGTGACCAAGCAGGTCTCTCTGTAAAAGTCTGCTTCCACTTTAATATATGCCTTCAATACATGTTGACACTTATAAGTCACGTCTCCCCTCTTCATAATCAGCGAACTTCACAATCAACCCTGCTGCACTTTGCGTTTCTCGGCAAAACTCAGTCGACAGTGGAAGCCGGCGGTGGTGTTGAAAACATAAAAAAGGCCCTAATTGGCTCCACCATCACACTCGGGGCACTGTGACTTTCGCAAAAAAGTTTTTTAAAAAAGTTTTTACTGACTTCTACTTTCTGATGAAGCCGAGGCTCTCGTCTAATCTGCAGAGAGACAGAAAAATACAACCACACACGGAGCACAGCTTGATGAGGCTTAGTCTGAGCCGTTTCACAGCGGTTTGTCTCATCAGCAGAATCTTTGTGCTCCTGTTGCTCAGCATGCCTGACCGTACATAGATATATACTTGCGTGTGTGTGTTGGCTGATATTAGCTGCAGCCCACCCAAAGTCAGTCAATAAGCTCAGCCCACTCTCACATGACAACATCCCTTAACATTGGCAATCCCTCCATCACTAACCCTACACAGTTCATATTACACACATACATACAGTCAGCCAACTGCATGGCCCCCCTTGTAATCCCACATGATGAACACACAAGATGCAAACAAACACTGACATGCATTGCCACCACACATACTTGGGGTCTTTCACAGAGTGAGCCTCTCTGTATGGGAACACCGGCGGGTAACACTGCTGAGATGACCTCATGGCTGCCCCCATGGAGCCAGACTTTAATCCTAAAAACACAGACTGTCACGCTACCACCTCCTCTGCAGCCAACACAACGTCCAGCCTAAAACAAACTTCTGCTGATCCTGTCTGAGAGTTGGCCTCCAACAGTGAATATAAGTAAAATGGCCACGTGAACAAATAGATACTACAGGAAAACCTGCTGAACACTAACGAAGAAAACTGGTTATTTTTTCAGAAAAATACAAACAGAAAGAATGGATATTTATATCAACTAGTACTACAGACGGCTATGAAATTTGATATAGGTATTCATCGACCCCCTCATCTGGCCAAATCTTTACAAAAACAATCTAAAATCAACTGTTGCAGGCAGACTGGCATGCCATTAAAACTCTATTTATACTAAGGCGTGGGTTCCGTAGGCCCCCTGCTGTTTTGTTCAGAGTAAATAACACATAAGCAATTTAAAAAAAAAAAAAAAAAAAAAAAAAAAAAAAAAAAAAAAAGAGGCTTCATTAGCTTCTCTTTTTCAGTAACGCACATCTAGCAAGGCCATTTACGCCGCACCCATTCTGCTTACTTTATCATGGTGAATGAAACATCGTTAATACAGTGAGAGCATGGATTGGTCTCAAGGTGAATCTTCCCACCAATCGATCCAATCACAAAGTAAATGAAGGAATATAAAAAGTTATTGTGGGGAATAAAAGAAAAGCACTATAGGGACTGATCCGTTGGGACTCCTATTAACCCCTTGGGTCAAGAGGGAAACAAGCTTCACTGAGTACATTCACACTCCTCAGAGGAGAAACCATTTTCAATTTGGACACTCCACAAGATTTCCTCTTTCACTACATCTGGCCAAAATGTCAATTTTGCACACAAGATAAAAAAACATTGAAAGAAATAAACCCCAACAATATGTCTTTTCTATGTTATTTTGGGGTATAACTAAGATTGCAGCCTCTATGAGCCACCAGGGGAGCTTTGAACTATTATTATTATTATTATTATTATTATTATTATTATTATTCATACCGAGAGAACATAATTTACCACCTCAGCCAGTAATTCAAGTGTTTGGTTTACTAGTTTTGATGAAGTGACTATTGCCATTTCAGTCAAAGCAAAGTATAAACTCATATAAAAGCACAGATTAAAACTGGTATAAATCTCATGAAATGGTATAAAAGGACAACACAACTGGATAAAAGTATTCTGGGTAATGCAATTTCAGAAATTAAATCTTCAGCTTCTGCGCCATGAAGTAAGAGAAGGAGCAATTTTCTGACTTTACAGTTCACTGTTGTGGATGAATAGGAAAATGGTTTTGAATGACAAAACTGGGTACAGTGTGTGATCGTGTGTTCATGTGTGACAGCAGTCTTTTGCTTCATTGTATAGCTCAACCATCTTTCTGACAGCGAAAGCAGACGAGCAATTTAGTCTGGCGCTTGTCAGAGGACGATTTAAAAAGACTTGTCATCTGACCGAGGATTAACTCAAATTAAACCTTCAGTCTACACCAACTCGAGCCCAAAAAGCCAGCAATACACATACTTTGGAAATGAGGGAGGAAGAGAGGATTTCTTTTTTTCTTTTTATTTTTTTAATCCCAGACCTTCTCACCCCCACCAGCAGAGGGGTAAAAACGCCTGCTGGGTGTTCTTACCAAGTTGGAGCCGAAACTTGCTGAAGGAGGCTTCTATACTTGATAATGTTAAGTAGGTACTCAGGGCTTTATACGCTGCTCAACGGCTTGTGAAAGATTCCTCAGGGGTTCAGCAGACTGCAAGTTCCCTCACCATGGTAGAATGATTATTATTATTATTATAAAAATCAACAAACTTCTCCTCTTTCTCCAACACCGCAATTTTGAGAATACTGCTTCTGCTTCTTGTTCAGATGTCATTTCTCTGATGATGTGAAAGCAGTCTTACGTGTAGCGGAAAATAATAATAATAATAATACTGCTTCGGTTGACATCGGCGTGACACTGATAGCCGTGTTACAATATCTATGTTTAAAATGAATTCTCAATTTAAAATCTCTCTAAAATCTCACAACGATGAGACTGAATCTCTGTCTCTGCAACACAAACATTGGTGCAGTCTGACAATCGCATCTGCTTGCTGAGTATATCCTTTACTATTCTGCTGTCCATTTTCTAATAGGATTTCCAGGAAAACTGGGGCAGTGTACACTCCTGGGGTTGAAATTGAAGCACTCGACCATCACAGAGCTCTCCACAGGGCTGCAGTGGATCACACATTTTAAAAGCCTTAGCATGTGAGAGCAGGGAAGTGGGACACGGAAGAAAAACAGTTGATTTCATAATGGTTTCAGTTCTGATGACTCACACGAAACAAAGTGGTCGTTGGGGTTCTAGGTTCATAAACTGGAATTTTAGCTCCTGTTTTAGGTTTGAAAAATGTATTGCTGCATTAAAAAAAATATATATATATTTTAATACATCCACACTACTAAGTTCTCATTTAAAAACACATAACTTTTGCTACGTTTACGCCTCGCGTCCACACTACTCAGGCATTTTTGGAACCTTTTTTTGGTAGCAACACCCCGGAGTATTCAGAGACCTCTGAAAACGATGACGCAGAAAACCATATAAGCTTCTTTATTGGGTCTCATCAGTCCCGACGCGTCCTCGTCCGGATTGGTCCTGCTCTTATCACGTGACCCTTTTCCGGAAGACAACAAACGACATCAGCCTCGATCCTGGATTCAGTGATTAATTCAACACGGATGGCGAATTACAGGCCTTGTTGGCTGTGCTAGCATCTGTTGTGCCGTACAATTCTACTACTGCCTACATGCGGAGGAGGGAAGCTATAATTCGAGGGCTTTGCAACAATTCCCGTGTTTAGCAGCGTTATCAGCCCTGGTCATGTGATGTGCGTTTTCAGGCGTGGCAGAATGGACAGAGATTATTTCTGAAACAGCATTAAAACGCTCGTGTGGACGGGGTTTGTTTTTGTTTTAAAACGCCGTTTTGAAATGAAAAGGTAGTAGTGTGGCTGAAGCCTGAGACACAACCAAAACAGCTCTGCCAAAGGCTTGGAGCCATCATACTCCCTTTTCGCAGCCCCATACCAACTCTCCTTTTGTTACGACTTCCCAACAATACAGCCGAACTTCATCTGGCTCCACTATGCTATCATAAACCACTCCCATAACAACACTTCAAGGGCGAGGGAGGTTCTCTGGTTTCATCCTTAAGGATGCCTACTGGGGGTGAAGACAAAATAAAGACAATGTGTGATCAGGAACACAGTGAAGCAGGAAAATATGGAGCAAACTCCCCATACAAAAGAAAAAGGGAGTTATAAATATAAAATCTAGTGTCCTGAAACCATGTAAGTGGATGATAATGATACCCCTTATCAAGGCAGAAATAATGACATGCCGACAATTGACTATTAAAACGGTATCAGAAATGAACATTGATATTTTTGCTGCTCACACTAATATTAAACAGCCATGCTGCCATCAAGGCTGTGAGTCACTCGTAATGCAATAACAGCGGTCGAGCACAAAGATGTCTAAGAGGCTGCGAATACTTGACTGCTTGCTTCATCCTTGATTCACCCCCTTCATTATACTTTTCTGAGTCTGCCTGAAGGAAGCGTCTCATTAGGCGAGGGTTCAGCCCGGCACAGACGAAGGCTTTGGAGTTGCTTTAATGATCAGCCTTGATCTGCCCTTTAAATTGTGTTCAGACTAGATATACTAGAAGAATACTGACAAGCTCTTTGTCTCCCAGAAAATATCTGAAGATGCTGTGGGAACACAGCACGATGGTACAAACAAACATCGAGTTACAGCAACAGAACCATAAAATATACCAGTGGCACAATTTACAACCTCACCACTAATTTACCAAAAAGGTAGCATGGATGTGGACGGAGAAGTCACCCCTAACAACCACCGCTACTACAAAACACACTCGCCTCCGACTCCTTGTTGAAGACAATAATTGAAACAGGGAACATCAATTAATAGTCTAATTTAATACAAAACATCTGACTAGCAAAGTGGTTTCGGCATAAAGATAATATACATAAAGAATTATACCAGGCTATTTCCAAGGTATTAAACATGTCATAAAATGTTTCTTGTTTTGTGTGTGTTTAACAGTTCCAAACTCAAACGATAATAACTTTAAAATGTCATAAGAAAGAGAAAAGCAGCAAATCCTCACAATTGAGAACTGGCAGCTAAAAAGTCTGGAATTCCTGCCTAAATAATGAGTTAATTAATTTAAAATAGTTGCCAATACATTGACAAATTAAATTAAAATCGACTAAACATTTCAGCTCTGATCCTCACAGGAAATAGTGCACATTAAAGACGCAAAAGCCTGGCAAGTTGCACTAATTACATCAAACACTGGAATATTAACAGAGCAGTCCATCAAGAAACTGATGAAATCATCTTAAATCAGAATAATTCCTTTCTCTGAGTTTTGGCCATAATCAGATAACAATGTGTTTGAAAACGTAGTCAGTGATCAGAGATCATTATCGTCAAGACGGCAACTGACAAAAAAATGATTTTTTTTTGCTCCACAGGGAGTGCAACACACACTCAAACATGTCTTTGATGATTAACTCAAATGCCAGCGGTTCATAAGGGGTGTGGCATTGTATGACTTTCATTTTAGCCCAGTAACTGTTTCCATCACATTCCTAACATTTATCCAAATATTAAACCAGGATTCAAAGTACTCAGAGCTCAATAAATATATCGTAGGTCTGATATTGTTGGATGATCAGAGTATTATATCAATATTTCCAACAGTCCTTGTAATCTCTTTTTATTCTGCCCATCTTAAGAACTCCCTGGAAGAAGAGACATTGTATTGGAATGGGACCTTTCTGGTTAAATAAAAAAAAAAAAAAAGTTATAAAATGGTATGCATATTAATATTTTCTCATCATATCGTCCATCCTTATTAGCTGACTTGGTCAACAAATGTCACTGCATTTCCACTACGTTACAGAAAAAAAATATTTAAAATGGATCCTGTGTAGTTCTACTGTAAACAAAGTTATGTTTACATTCATAGTTATGCCCAAAAAATGCATTGCGAGCATCCTTGAGGTCCAAACAACATGTTGAGTACATTTATTTTTACAAGATTATTTTGGCACGTTGTATGTCTTTATTTGACTGTGAAATAAACTGGCGGTATTCTGGTGTGTATTCCATGAATGCATGAGTAAAATATTTAAACAAATCCCACGCAAAATTAATAATAATAATAAATAAATAAGAGGACACTAACAGAGCAAACTCAATACTGCATAAGAAATCGATGCTGAACATTTCATGACAGAACTGCCTGTTCATGTACAGCTAAAGCTCTTGAGAGTTGGATCTTGAGAATGAGAAAAACATTCTGAAATGACATAACACAAGCCTTTGCAAAATCCAGACCACAGTGTTTCTTCTCACTCTGGCAAGGCTACAGACTAATCTTCCTCAGAAAGTTCACGTGGGCTGCAGAATCGATGAAAGGTTCAGTGTCTCTCTCCTTCGTTGTACGAACCAGCCCCATTTTACTGTCTTTAGGGAATACGCACAAAACACAGCGTATTGTTCTGCAATTTACACAACGTATGTTTGCTGTGACAACAAGCGGTGTGACAGCTTAGACTATTCTCAAAACTAACCAGGAAATCCAGTTTTGTATTCTCCTCCAGGAGTTCTCTTATCTGCTCCTGTCCAGTTTTGCTGAAGCTGAAACATTTTCATCCAACATATTTTCTTTGGAAAATCTGGGTTTGTGGCCAGCTGAGGCGTTTGCAGAATGTTAGCTCCAGCAGATGCATCTTAATCTTGCCGAAGACATCCTTATTTAGACATTTCCTTCTGCTTTCTTTTCTGTTAGCTTTTATTTCAACAGGGATCTACCCATCAATAGAATTATTACATATGTTATTGCCAAAATCTTTGACAAGATGCATCAAAAACTAATGATGGTTAAATAGGATTTTTTCTGTCAATTTAATGGCTAAATGAAGAATAAATAGGGAATCTTCTTTTACTTAGAGCTGCAACGGTCGATCAATAAGTTGATCGAAAATACATCAGCGTCTATTTTAATAATCAATGAATCGTTGTGAGACAAAAACATGCAAAACATGTGTGAGGATTTGCCGCTTTTCTCCGTTTTATGTTTGCAAACTGTCTAGCTCTGGGTTTTGAAGTGCTGGTCGAACAAAACGAGATTTGAAGAAGTCACCTTGGGCCGTGGGAATCTACACTCAACTTATTCTTTGTGAAAATAAACAGATTTAATAACAAATTCATTGATAATTACTTAAAGTCCTAATCATACATTTGTCTCTGTGAAACTCAAAAACATCATAAATCCTTGTTTTCCTTCCATTGAGAACAAATGTTAATTATAAGCTTACGTGATAATGCCAGCCTTGGAATCACACTCACTTTCTACACAACAAAAAAAAAAAACTGTTTTCTACAGAAGAGAATGGCTGAAACTGGAGCCCTGCCTGCAACCCTGAGCCAAAACTACGGCCCTTAGCCTGGCTTTAGTCTACCGCTGGTATCGAGGGAATGTCTTGGCATTTTGTATTCTGGTCACTGAGTTTGTTTGGCAGCTACCTTAAATGGTTCAGTTTGCATTCCTTGACTGAAATATAATAATAATAATAATGATAATAAAAAAAAAACGGATTGATGAATAATGAGAGAAATCAATAAAAAAAAAAGTCATTGTCAAGTCTGTTTAGGGCGTCTTCGTTTAGGAAAATCAAAGTAAATCCATATATTATCACTTGAGGAGATAGTAGAAAAGATAATACAAGGATTGGAAGAGGCCAGAACTCAGTTAGAGTTTGTTCAAAATACTAAAAGCAAGTTTCCTTTGAATCCCCCCTCGGCAACACGGATGTTTTTTTCTTAATTATTAGTCAACGCACCAGGAAGTTGTGAGTGAGTTCACCTCCCGCGCATTGTGTAGCAATGAGGAAAGCATGCATCTAAAAACATTTACAGTACGATGTGATGCGGTCAGTCTAAAGCCTCGTTGCTGATATTATTTATCTTTTTTATGAACTTAAAAAGTTTCAGGTGGTGATGATCTGATATGCAACGAAAAATAACTGTCTTTACATTTACGGCACAAAAATCAGAACTAAGATACAGTACGTCTTTAAATACATTTAAATTGAACATATAGTGAGGTTTGTGAGGGGACGACCATCTTCTGAAGTTACTGTGAGGAACTATTAACTGCTTATGAAACAGAATTTAACATTGATGCCTCAATTTGACCTACATGAGTAAACGAGACCATCAGCGAGAAGATTTGGACCGGCTTTGCTGCAGTCTGAAGCTCCGGCGGGAGGAGGAGGAGAGCTCGGCGCCCGGCGGCAACGTCTCCTCCTCCGGGAGCAGAGCTTAGCCTCGCTGCTCTGCCGGTCCCCGCTGGGAGCCAACACCGACGACACGCTGCTGGAGGCCCGGGCCGTATTGCGGGGTCTGCTGGGGGGGAGGGTGGCACGGGAGAACCAGAACCAGGACCAGGACTGCGCGGAGCAGACAGTCAGAGCCTGCTGCAGTAAAATGAGCTCGGAAACACAACAACTATCATCTATAGGTGGCGCCACAAGTATTCCCTTTGGTATATATCTGCCAGCACAGAGGAATGCAATGGGAATGTTATAGAATCATCACTCACACAGACCTGTGTAAATGTCATGGGTGTTTCCTCAACACGGCTTACCTCAGGCTCTTTTTCAGGTAACTTTAAAACAAAAGTAGGACAGAAAAAGTTGCAGGGCAAAAAATACAAGCTTGAATTTTAAATGGCTGCCCCTGACGGACAGAGTGAGACAACCGACGTGGAGACAATACCATTTCATTGTCGAAGGGCTTTTCTTTCTCTCCCTTTTAAAAAACAAAAGGGCCAGATAGTTTACCACACACACACACAGCTCCTCTGGCTTTGTGCCTTTCTCATGGTAATTGCTAGGAGCTGAAAACTGAGTGCAGTGCCAAACACCCACAGCATGTTGAACTGTGCAGAATTGTAATGACTGTCTATTGAGCAAAGTTCATAGGCCGTTGCTGGAGAGCGAAGAATGAATATAAAATTATGGCCTAATGTGCGGTTACTCGAGCCGAGAAGCATAGACCTGATGAATATTATAAAAAGTTGATTATACCGTGTTACTCATTCAATACTCTGGTCTGTAACACATTCAGATTTATCGTGACAACAAAATGACCATCACATTCCTGAGGGGACTTACGGTGTATCCACGGCGCCATGATGGCTACACACAGCACATTCTATTCAAATGCGAGGTTTTGATTAAACATTTTAAAGTGTTTTGTGGCAGGATAACTGCCTTTCTTTTGAAAGAAGATATACACTCAGCTGTCAGTTTATTAGGTACACCTTGCTAAAAAACAATTTAGTCTCACACGACATGAAGTAAATCTGACTTTCATTGAGGTCAGATTTCGGTTAAAGAGGGATGTTGATATACTTTGTGGTCATTGTTGAGCTAAAATGAGTCGCTGATTAATTGATTAGGAAGCATTATGATAATTAATTTATAGTTTTAATCATTTTTCAAGCGCAAAAGCCATAGTCTTTGGTTTCAGCTTCTCAAATATGAGGATGTGCTGCTTTTCTCTGACATGTATGATGGTGAACTACATATCTTTGGTTTTTCTGACTGATACAAATAAATGTATATGAAGAAATCACCTTTGGGCTCTGGGAAATAACGCTTTGCCATATTTACATTTTGGCAGCAAAAAATAATTATCCAGAAAATAATTTGGCAGATTTGACGCACTGATGTGGACAAAATATTAGAAACATCCCTTAGTACAACTCAACAGCACAACATAATGATCATTAAGCTGATTCAAGAATACTAGAACAATTTTGAGGTACTCGTGCTTAACTTGAGTATTTTCATTGTTATTCTACTTTATACTTCCCCACTACATTTCAGAGGCAATTAATTGTAGTTTTTACTCCACTATATGTATTTGATACATATAGATTTGTATTATTTCAATATATAAAAGCAACACAGAAGTAATTATGTATAATTGTGGATTAAGCTTCACAGCTGTTTAAGTCATTCAAATCAACTTTTACCAACTGCAACATTAACCTATAAATGAATGGGCTAATGAGCATGAGTACTTTTACTTTTGTTACTTTAAGTATATTTTGAAACACTTTTGTACTTATGAATGCTTAACATTTACTCCTAACAAGAAGAGTATATATATATTTATACACTGTGGTATTACAACGTGTACCGAAGTAAAATATGCGAGTACTTCTCCCACTACTGTTGTATTAGGATGCATTAGTTTCAGCTCGGTTCATAACCTGAACTTCCTCCAGAAAACCTCAGAAGCATCTCAACATCTATTGAAACCCACATTTTAAACCTCAGCTCTTTAGAATAATCAGTGTGTTTGAGTGATAACAAGCAGGAGAACAGGCTCTTTGCTGCACTGATTTCACGAGCTTTCTCCCCCGCCACGTTTTGTGAACAACAACAAGCCCGTCAGCTGCTTCTGATTGAGGCCACATCGTGAAAAACATGAGGAATAAAACGGTGCGAGGCCACATCGGAGGAGGAGGAGGAGGTGCAGGTGCTTAAACCTGCAACCTCACCGCCCAGCCGTGGGAACAAGACTGCGGGTAACGTGGATTGTTAGGGGATAAGAGGGACCAGAGGTCAGGGTTACAAACAATGACCCACTCCCCCTTGGTGTTACAACCGGTTAAAACACAACGCCATGTATGCGTGTCGGCCGTGAGATCCGGGGATGTTCGCCAAACGTTC
Source organism: Ophiodon elongatus (assembly GCA_016806645.1). NCBI lineage: Eukaryota > Metazoa > Chordata > Actinopteri > Perciformes > Hexagrammidae > Ophiodon > Ophiodon elongatus. Next base: position 4,765,955 of record JACSYO010001856.1, on the reverse strand, counting down.
GTAGAAAAAAAAAAGACGACTTACTGTGATGGTAACTTCGTGCTTTTTCAATCGATACTTGAGGCTCTTCATCTTGGTTTCCGGTGTTAAAAGTTTCCTTTGGTTAGTGAGTTCATAAATAGCGTTAAAAAACTTCCCATAAAGTTTAGGAGAAGTTTATCTTTTCCCCCCTTTTTGTTTTTTCCTCCTTTCACGGAGCGAGTTTCACCTGACGCCTAACCGCAAATTCTACTCGCCCTTTGATTGACGACCAGCTGGACCAATCAAACAGAAGCGGACGCGGATTTTGTTAGTTTTGAGCCAATGGGTGACGGTGACGCGGAGGGGGCGGGACTTCCTTCCAAAGAGTCGTTGGGAGACGTTTGAGACATCCTGGGACAGGCGAGGGAAAACCTGGTGTGACGTCATGCGTACCTGACGACCGAAACACCTTGAAAAAATATATTTGAATCTATGAACAATCTAGTATCATTATCTGTTGTTTACAGTAAATACCTCAGTGGAAAGAATTTAGCATTTAGGTGTAAATTTCACCTGCTATGAAAATGATCTTAATAACTACCATACCTCTGTTACCCAGCTACCTGTCTGTCTGTTACCCAGCTACCTGTCTGTCTATTATCCAGCTACCTGTCTGTCTGTTACTCAGCGACCTGTCTGTTACCCAGCTACCTGTCTGTCTGTTATCCAGCTACCTGCCTGTCTGTTACCCAGCTACCTGCCTGTCTGTTACCCAGCTACCTGTCTGTCTGTTACCCAGCTACCTGTCTGTCTGTTACCCAGCTACCTGTCTGTCTGTTACCCAGCTACCTGTCTGTCTACCTGTCACGGATGACCGACCTGGCTCCCTGCACTGTGGCTGCCTGGTCGTTATGAACCTTACATTCAGTAACACTATTATGCATTTTAGGAGGAAATATTCAACGGTGGAAGAAGTACTAAGACTTCTACTTAGGTAACAGTAGTAATACCAGTGTAGAAATACTTTGTTACAGGTAAAACGTCCTGCATGCAAATTCTTACTTGAGTAAAAGAACAAAAACGTTTACATTTTGTATGAATAATATGAGTCTACAAAGTTACTAAAGGTGTTACATAAATGTAAAAACTTATAATAATGTAGTGGAGAAGAAGTATTAAGTAACTCAAGTAAAGTACGAGGACATTTAATGATGTGTTTTGACTTTTATTTTTTTTTTTATTTTTTTATTTTTATATCTGAGTGAATAAGATGAATTTATTCACTATTGGTACTCGGAATAGAAACATTGAATGGAATCTGTCAACAACCTCCAAGAATTAATTAACTTTCCTTAGCGCCATTTATATAAACAGTTATATCTATCTGCATCTAAATATAAACACCAATGATTTAACCTATTTACTTAACTATACTGCACAAACAGTATTTTATCTATCTTGTATAATGTGCCTCATTTGTCTATATTTGCTGCTTTAGATAAACAACTGCAATATCTCAAACTTAGCTATCTACTTCCTATTGGCCAAACATTGGATTATCTTTTATCCTCAATAAACATCTCGGATTAAAAGTATCCATCTGTGAGAACATTTCCTGAAGTGCAGCGTAGATATAGTGAGATTATTAAAGTGCGGTTCACTGTACAGTGTCTACATCTTTTTACGAGTGTGGTCGCTAGCTCATGTTTCAGCTTAAATCAAAAATATTTCTTCATCCATTTATGTAAGAGTCTTTAAAAACAGTTACAACATTTATACCAAACACTATTATAGACTTCAGAATGAAAATATGTAAGTTTGGTTTAGACTTTCTTATTACACTTTTTAGCCTTTTGTCACATCTCATAATACTTAACAGAGATCTTTAAAGGAGGAAATCAACTTCTAATTGGCCAGAGGTTAGAACAGCTGATTGTATTCAGTGTTATATTGATTTGGCTGTTCCTCATAGAAACATTCAAGGTGTTTAAATGCTGAAAACATATTCAGTTACTGGACATATCTTTGTTCCTTGTTGTTTACATTTGCCTAATATTTGTTTCATGCTTCGTGCCCTGCTTTGTTGATATAAATATATACGCACAAACTTCCATACAAACAGGGAAGTGGGCATTGTTGAAAGGTAACTACATAACGTTATTTAATCTATTGTAGGCCTAATGTACACATTTGAGGTACTTGTAGCGTACTTTACCTACTTACTTACTATTTCCATTGCACATAACGTTTTACTTTTACTTCACTACATCTCAAATGCAAATAATATACTTTTTACTCTATTTTGTCTGACAGCATGGTTTAGTGGAAACCATGTATCCCTAGATGTGTCGAGTATGTATATGTTGAATGATTGTGATAAACCGAAGGATGAAGTGTTTCTCTATGTGTTAAAAAAAAAATAACTCATACGTCTTAATCTAGAAAAACTATTCAAAACCCTCGTAGAGCAGCTGGATCAGCATCATCACAAAGGGCTGTTTTCTTATGAAAAGTCAACTTTACAACGCCACAAACATATGATGATCTTATAGAATATGATGCATTGCTGGATATAAAACTAGCCAACAGTTAATAAAGTAGGCATAAATAAATAAATGCAACATAGGCTACACATTAATGCATCAATAATATTCATCCAAAAACATCACACATACTATAAAACACTGCCAGGGACCATTTTACTGCATAATGAGTACTTTTACCTTTGGTACGTTTAGCTGATAATACTTATACACCTATACTTTTACTTACGGAAGGTTTTGAATGCAGGTCCTTTGTTTGTAAGCCCAGTGTGGAAGGATACTTTTACTTCAGTAAAGGAGTAGGCCTACTTCCCCAGGCGGCATGTTTTTGTGAGACTCAAACAAAAGAAGGGGGAAACGCTGCCCCCTTGTGATGCCTAATCACACAATAATAAAGCAACGCGGCAATCAATAAAAGAATAGATCCATAATAAGTAGCCAACATAAACTGACAAAAATCGAGACAAGAAGTTTCAGTCCTGGTTGATTTTGAACTTCTTGAGTGAGAACAATGGAATTGTGTTCAAGTTTAGTATTTTTTTTGTTGATACACGAACTTCAAGTTTTCATCATTGTGTGCATAGTTCCATTTTTGTGTACAATGGAGAAACACTGTAATGCAGTATTTTTCCACAGAGTATGTAATACTGCAAATATATAAATATTGCAATACTTTAATCAGTGGGCCTTAGACTCAATCCCCATTGTGTGACCTCCTTCAGTGATAGATAACTAATTAACAGACATTTGTTTTGATGAAAATCTTCAGAGATTGCCACTTTAACAGGAGTTATAGCACAACAAAGATACTAACGCTAGTGTTTGAATAAAAAAAAAAGACGTTTCACATTTTTACTTAAATCACAGCCAAACGTTTGGAGTTGTTGTTTCTGTTTTTGTCCTTGTCTCCAAGGCAACTAGAGGGTTACCATGGAGACAAATGGTTGCTGTTCCGTCTGTGTAGGCTGCAGGCGGTTCTTCAGCCGCGGGGTATTGAGAACCTTTGTTTGAGTAAAAGTACTATTGTTTACTGGTGAAAGGTAAACAAGTACCCTGCATTTACCCAAGTATTTTTCACTAATGTACAATGTTGAGGCAAGTGTACATTACTTTGTGTTTACATTCAATTCCACTGCAATTCAAAGGGACATATTGTACTTTTTACTCCCCCACATTTATTTTCTGTTACTAGTCACTTTTGTAGATTCAGATTAATAACATAGAATTTAATCAACAAATAAATGATGATGTCACCTAATATTATAGATTAAGATAAAGCAAATTAAATATGTAGCAGTGGCCCTGGTAAAGTAAATACAATTATCTCCACCTTTGCTGCAGCATTAAAGTGATGAACACATAATGCAGCAATCATTATAATCCAATATTATTCAATGCATTATTCAGCAGTATCTTCCCTTCATGGCAATTTAAGTATATTTTGTTGACAACACTTTTTTTTACTTTTACTTGAGTAAACATTTGGATCCGTGACTTTTACTTGTAGTATTTCAGGAGTAGTATTTAAGAACGTATGCAAGTACAATCAGGAAAATGGGCTTCAAGGCATAAAAATGCCTCCTGTGACTGTTAATATATTTTCAGATGATTTCATGAGACACATTAATGTAAAAGCTGTGTTTTTCTTGTGTAGTTGGTTGAGGTGGACATAATTTAACAATTTGATATTGGAATGCAACAAATTAATATTTGTATTCTTGGTTATGTAGCTTCCTCTACTTGGAATCATCTACAGAATGACTTCACAATCACTAGTCTTAAAGCATCTTTATGTTGGGAAATGGATTTCTGTCTACAGTATTATTATTTCTTTCTTCAAAAATGTATAATTGTGGTTCATTTTCTTTTTCATTTTCAACATCAGTACTGAGAAGTGTCTTGATTGCTGCTGCTTCGTGTTTCGTATATTTTTCATGAACTGAACACGTGTGTATGAAATATGTGTGTACTTACTTTCCTCCATCATTGATAACAACAAATAATTGATATTTATAATATAAGAAGATATTTTATAAGAAAAACACAGTAAACCATGTCAATTGTGTAGAAACATAATTTTTTTTTTTTTTTTTTACAAATTGATACAAATGAACAAGATACAGATACAAAAACATCAACTGCTGAGTGATGACCATGTGGCCCAGCAATAAAAATGCACCTTGTGTGGCAGAACGGACACTAATAAATACAGACATGCAACAGTAACAAATATCTATCGGGTGGAATGCACAAAAACACCTAAGAGCTGCTTGTGGAAACAGTAATTTATCAACAGAAAAATAAAAAAAAAAATACCGTGTGACTTTTCAAATGAATGAGAGGAAAATGACAAAGAGAGAGAGAAAAGAGGAGAGAGACTCAACTAAAAAATATTTATTTTTTTTACACACTTAACTGTGACAAGCTCCTGAAACCTTTGTGGAAGGAGCGGATCAGTTCAAGGGAAAAACAAATCTCATCCAAGTCTGCACTCACAGGGGAAGTAAAGTTTATTATACATGTGATGTGAGAGAGTGGTCACACGGCCTTGCGGTGGTACTCTGGGGGCGCGACCTCGTAATCAGTGGCACTCAAGAGGGTGGATGAATTCTTGACCAGGTACCTGGAGAAAATGTGAAAATGTATCGTCACTGTGGAGTGGGATAGAAATAGTTATTGCTAAAAAGTTGAAGCAATATTTGTCCCTCAACAGTTGTCATGTCCGAAACAATTATCTAAAATATGCTAAATAAGTTTCGAAATAAAAGGAATCCAAACTTTAGAGCTGTACATCATAAAATGCCGTTCAGTGTCCATCAGTTGAAGCTAAAAATACCTTTTCAGGCAAAAATAAATCGATTTCATGCTTTGAGCATTTTCAACAACCTGGCTGCACTAATATGAACGAGGACGTAACATGACATCTCTAAACATGACATGGAGTCTCTGTGGGGGGAGTTAAACCTTACTTGAGGAAATCTTGGAGGTAATTGAGCAGCAAAGCCAGACTCTTCTCGTCCAGTGGAGTGTAGGCCAGCATGGCTCCTATACGAACTGTTGGGGGACGCAGAAGGAGACAGGTGTGAGGAGGAGCAACGCAGAAGGAGACAGGTGTGTGAGGAGGAGCAATGCAGAAGGAGACGTGTGTGAGGAGGAGCAATGCAGAAGGAGACGTGTGTGAGGAGCAAGGCAGAAGGAGACAGGTGTGTGAGGAGGAGCAACGCAGAAGGAGACAGGTGTGTGAGGAGGAGCAACGCAGAAGGAGACGTGTGTGAGGAGGAGCAACGCAGAAGGAGACAGGTGTGAGGAGGAGCAATGCAGAAGGAGACGTGTGTGAGGAGGAGCAACGCAGAAGGAGACGTGTGTGAGGAGCAATGCAGAAGGAGACGTGTGAGGAGGAGCAACGCAGAAGGAGACATGTGTGAGGAGGAGCAACGCAGAAGGAGACGTGTGAGGAGGAGCAACGCAGAAGGAGACATGTGTGAGGAGCAAGGCAGAAGGAGACGTGTGTGAGGAGGAGCAACGCAGAAGGAGACGTGTGTGAGGAGCAAGGCAGAAGGAGACATGTGTGAGGAGCAAGGCAGAAGGAGACATGTGTGAGGAGGAGCAACGCAGAAGGAGACGTGTGTGAGGAGGAGCAACGCAGAAGGAGACGTGTGTGAGGAGGAGCAACGCAGAAGGAGACATGTGTGAGGAGGAGCAACGCAGACGGAGACGTGTGTGAGGAGCAATGCAGAAGGAGACGTGTGTGAGGAGGAGCAATGCAGAAGGAGATGTGTGTGAGGAGCAATGCAGAAGGAGACGTGTGTGAGGAGCAAGGCCGAAGGAGACGTGTGTGTGAAGAGGAGCAACGCAGAAGGAGACGTGTGTGAGGAGCAACGCAGAAGGAGACGTGTGTGAAGAGCAACACAGAAGGAGACGTGTGTGAAGAGCAACACAGAAGGAGACATGTGTGAGGAGCAACGCAGAAGGAGACATGTGTGAGGAGCAACGCAGAAGGAGACATGTGTGAGGAGGAGCAACGCAGAAGGAGACGTGTGAGGAGGAGCAACGCAGAAGGAGACGTGTGTGAGGAGGAGCAACGCAGAAGGAGACGTGTGTGAAGAGCAACACAGAAGAGACATGTGTGGGAGCAAGGCAGAAGGAGACGTGTGTGAAGAGCAACACAGAAGGAGACGGTGTGAGGAGCAACACAGAAGGAGACATGTGTGAGGAGCAAGGCAGAAGGAGACATGGGTGTGAGGAGGAGCAACACAGAAGGAGACGTGTGTGAAGAGCAACACAGAAGGAGACATGTGTGAGGAGCAACACAGAAGGAGACGTGTGTGAGGAGGAGCAACACAGAAGGAGACGTGTGTGAGGAGCAACACAGAAGGAGACGTGTGTGAGGAGGAGCAACACAGAAGGAGACGTGTGTGAAGAGCAACACAGAAGGAGACATGTGTGAGGAGCAACACAGAAGGAGACGTGCGTGAGGAGGAGCAACGCAGAAGGAGACGTGTGTGAGGAGCAACACAGAAGGAGACGTGCGTGAGGAGGAGCAACACAGAAGGAGACGTGTGTGAGGAGGAGCAACACAGAAGGAGACGTGTGTGAGGAGGAGCAACACAGAAGGAGACGTGTGTGAGGAGCAACACAGAAGGAGACGTGTGTGAGGAGCAACGCAGAAGGAGACGTGTGTGAGGAAGAGCAACGCAGAAGGAGACATGTGTGAGGAGGAGCCTGCAGACTGAAAGAGACTCAGGAATGTTTTATTTAAATAATGTGCAAATGTAAAAAATGCTTCATAAAAATTGCATTAAACTAGAAAGCTGCCCCCCTCCACTGTGTCTCTGGTTGCCGAGGAGCAGCTGGGGTCCGCCATGCACTCAGCCGTGTTAGGAGGAGTTAGCAGGTGGTCAACGGGAGTAACAAAAACAGGCAATAAAAGGTGTTTCAAGAAAAAGTGAGTCACTGAAACCACGAGAGGTCCTTGAGCGTGCAGCCATAACTGGGCGCCCGAAATAATATGCAGTTTGCTGCTGCAGAATGGGAGAGTTGAGTTGGACGGACACAGAGGTGCACACTCGATGACGCACGCACACACTCGAACAATTGAATGATTCTCCTGGCGGAGATAATTAATAATAATAAATAGCTGTGGCATCCTGATAATACCACCGGAACTCTGCTGTTTTAGTGATACGAATGTTTTCTGCTTTCATAGTGCCCATGGCAGCCAATATGAATCAAATACTCTCTATGTATTTTAAATATTGCAATAGCCGTATGCATCATTATAGCATTTATTTTTCTGGAGATTCAATTGAAAAACTACGCGTAGATACAATTACAAAAGGGGTTTGTCTGTTCTTTGACTATTAAATAAAATACAGTACAAATCAAGCTTCTTATTCACATGTGTGCACTCTTGTATTTATTGCTATTGATTCACAACATTTCTGTGCGTGCCGAACACATCCAGAGATATCAAAAGGGAAAGCTCCCTCAGTAGAAAGACAAATCTCTATTTTCACAGGATGTGACGTAAAAATTGCTCGACCCTAGTCAGGGCAATTTAATGTCAGCCACTATCACAGCATTTGTCACTTCATACACAGAAGACATAGAGAGCAGTCATTATAGCTGAGCCTATGTGTAAGATGTGTACATGCAAGTTTGAATTGTTATATACAATATATCCTAGTTTATAAATAATCATTCTTTTGGCTGTCTGTCATATTAAGTTGGGCTGTTGTGTCCGAGGTCAGAGGTCAGAGGTGTTCATTGACATCTGAATTATGTGCGATGTTCAAATTTGACCTCAGTAAAAATCACAGCGACTGCTATTATCAATCATTTAATCCAAACTAAATGTAACCGTGCCCGTTGTAGTGCATTACTTTAAACTGTGGGTGTGTACTCTCTATTACCGCCACAACAATGGGCTGAGAACTTGGTCCAGGATTCTTTTGCTGCTTCCACAGTGGGAGAAATTGTACTTGGACAAAAAAAAAAAAAAAAAACGTAGAAAGCGAGGTGATTATTTTTGTCCATTAACCTAAACAGTGTTCAAGCTTCTGCGGAGAACATTTCACAGACAAGAACTAAAAGAACTTCAACATGTAATTTCCTCCCCGAGGCCACTTTGCCCGTATAAAAACAATTGTCCAAAAATCCAATCAAATGGCTTGAAAGCACTTAACAACAGTCGAGGTAGAAACGGTCCATCACTCACTCAATTCAAAGTGAGGGTTCAGTGTGTGTGAGCTGCATATGGTAATGTATGTATTTATGTGTGTGTGTGTGTGTGTGTGTGTTTAAAGCTCCCTACCAAATAGACGCAGCAAGTGTGGAGCTCCGTACACCTGCGACATCGGCATGTCTGGGTGTTCAGCCAGGATCTCGGCGTACTGCGGCCTCTCAAACTTGTAAAGCAGCTGAGTGCCCAGCATGACGTTGAAGTACTCCCGAATCCCCGCCACTACTTCGTTTACCGCGTACTCCCTGAGCGGAGGGGAGAGAAAGAAGTCACATATTCCTCTGGAGAGAGTTTCCACGGAGACTTCCAATTTTTTGAGACAGGAAGTCAAATCACAGCTAGCAATCGTGCTCGGGTTTAATTTATGTCAACGTTGGGTTTTTTGGTGGTTGGTGGTGCTGTGATTCTGGTTAAACAGTCGAGAGTCGACCAAGTCTGGTGTGGTCGTCTGCTGGGAGAGAAATTTGGAAACACAAACTATGATGACGGACAATCAGACCCAAGAGAGAATCAATAAGTTATCAGGGATGCTGTGAAAGAATAATAATGTGAATTTCATTTCGTTCTCCCCATTTAAGTCTGTGAAAATGAGTCAAGACAAAAGAGAAAAAATATTTTCCCTGATTCGTTAGAGAGCACTTGAATGCACTAATATTTTCATGTGTTTATTGTGCAGCACCTCCACTTAGATTACACTGAATATGCTTCTCGCTGCATGCTTTTGTGTTTAAAGCAAGAATCCAACCGTAGAAAGTTGATTTTCTTATAACTTACTGAAATTAATAAAATCTAATTGTAGTCCAGAAGACAGAAAAAACTTTTCTACAAAAATGTTGCTTGTTGAGGAAAACGGCCGGCAGCATGTACGATTTGCTGTAAATGGGCTAAAACATGGAAGAAAAACTTGAATTATAGTCATTAAAAAGTTTCCAAATTCAGCAAGGCGTCCAATCACGTCTGAGGCGACTGTTCATAATGTGCATAAGTGGTACCATGCCGGTATAATTACACCAGATCGAGTCAAAACTGTGTTTTATCCATTTCATGGAAGGAAGTTAAAGGTGACAGTACATGAGACGTATCATCTGCGAGAACATATGTTTCCTCTGCATCCTTTCTGTGCTCCTTATGTTTGTGACACAGTCGCCATGTCGATAACAGTCCAGGTGCTGTCCACCAGCCGCGTCACAATCCTCCTCATGTTACATCCAAACACTAAATATGGTTACGAAAGTATTTGAGGCGAGAAATAGGTTATACGGTAACAGAATATTGATTCATATTTAAAATCAGCGATGCCCAGTTTGATCGGATTTCACAGGGACAGCGATTGACTAGACTCCTCTGCTGTGATTGGTTGTTTTTCTCCAGGCGCAGTGGAATCTGGCAAACGGCATCAGGAGCACTGAGAGGAGGCGGAGGGAGCTGCCTCGTGTGCTACTGTCAGGATACGGTGACAGTTTGAGCAAATACGATAAAAAGTTATTTTTATTAAAAAAAAAGGAAAACTTTCAACTTATTTTTCAACCCTATTTCCCAATGTTTTTGGGAATAAAAGTGAATAATAGGGACAAAAATTGTTCGAAACGGTATTAACCGGCAGCTCAGAAACAGGCTGCAAAGTAATCCTATCGGGCAATTACCTCTTTTTGCGTCCACTAACAGTGCTCGTTGTTACCACTGACAAGCTCAGATTGTTATTATAAGTCTGACAACATTATAGAAAAGGACACAACAGGGAAATAAAATGCTTCTTTCTTTTTTTTTTTTTACCTTTCGCTTGTTTGTTATTGTGCCTAACCAAGTCTTAATCAAAGACAAGTACACACAGCAGCAACGCTCTCGTACAATACTGGACCAATGAAAAAAAAAAGTTGTCCCCCATCAGTCACTTAGACACAAAAACACGGGAAAATTGAAAAATACCAAAGTTGAACTTGAAGGACATTGATGGGGAGGACTACACGAACATCGGTTGAAGGAAGTCAGAGTGTTTGTTCTTACTTGTTGTCCGAGTTTCCTTTTGATTTCTTATAGTTTGCATAGTCCTCCAAAACAGTCTCTATATTCTTCTTAGCAGGCAGATGAAACAACTGTAAGCGACAGAAATGAAACTTAATTTAGTCAGAAACATTGGCGAAATATCAGTGTTCCTCACTTTCAAAGTCATTTTATGCATATTTTTACTCTATATATAATTCTCAATTAAATTTCCTGTCAGTGCTACATGGTACAGATCATTCTACCAGCAATTGAAGAGTTTTCATGGCATGATTTCAGTCAGTTATGTCAATTTCTTTTGTCCAATTTCATCTCAACAACAGATTTGATTCTACAAAATCATGAGATAAGGATTCAATCTGCATTCTGAGAGGATTTAAGATAAAAAAGGGTTCAGGGTTGATACTGGTTTTGACACAGTGGTTCAGTCCAAGATCATGAAGTATATAAATGGTTGTTAAATAGGAATTTCCATCTTTTTTTTTTTTTTGGTCACAGGAGGATTTTAAAAGCAGGATGTCTGTAAGAATTTGTAATACATAGACATGTTCTTTACTGCGGAGCCAAATGTCAAACCTCCCCAGCTCATCGCAGCTGAAGTAAATCAAACATGAACTTCTTATGGTGTGTGTGTGTGTGTGTGTGTGTGTGTGTGTGTGTGTGTGTGTGTGTGTGTGTGTGTGTGTGTGTGTGTGTGTGTGTGTGTGTGTGTGTGTGTGTGTGTGTGTGTGTGTGTGTGTGTGTGTGTGTGCCCTCCCCACCTGTTTCTGTCGGGTGATGAGGTCCCAGTCGTCCACCAGCCAGGGTTTCAGCTCTTCGGGAATCTTCACTTTCACCTCCACGCGGTTGGTGAACATCTCCTCCTGGACACATATAGTAGATTATTTATTATTATTAATAACGGGTGTTTGGGAGCAGGAAAGCTTCTCTTTCTCCGAGAACATTTCACAGCAGTTTCATAAAATAACCTTTTGATTCAGCTATCAAGCTGCTCTTCTACGGAACCAGCTTCCACTTTCAGTCCGGGGGACAGACACACTCACCACATTTAAGAGTAGGCTTAAGACTTTCCTCTTTGATAGTGCTTATAGTTAGGGCTGGCTCAGGTCTATAGTTAGGCCTGGCTCAGGTCTATAGTTAGGCCTGGCTCAGATCTATAGTTAGGCCTGGTTCAGGTCTATAGTTAGGCCTGGCTCAGGTCTATAGTTAGGCCTGGTTCAGGTCTATAGTTAGGCCTGGTTCAGGTCTATAGTTAGGCCTGGCTCAGGTTTGCCCTGGTCCAGCCCCTAGATATGCTGCTAGGCCTAGACTGCTGGGGGACATCTTAGGATACACTGAGCTCCTCTCTCCTCTTCTCTCTCTCCTTCTGTATGAATTCATGTCCCATTAATAAACATTACTGACTCTACTTCTTCCCCGGAGTCTTTGTGCCTTCTCGCCTCGCAGGTTTCCACAGATCGTGGTTGCGTCTGGACCCTGGTCCTGCGTCCTGCTGTGGTCCTGCCTGACACCTACTGCTATTACCATTATTTCTAGTTGCATTGCAATTAGTATGGCCAATACCATTAATGCTTCTATTATCATTACTATTCTACTATGCTCTCATTACATGAATCATTTCTGTCATGTGCATTTAATGTGTTGTAACTCTGTTACGATGTTAATTCTGTACACATGTGGGGGAGTTTTTCCTGAACCGATCGTTCGGTCCCGGGACAGAGGATGTCGTATGTGTACAGATTGTAAAGCCCTCTGAGGCTAATTTGTAATTTGTGATTTTGGGCTCTACAAAATAAATTGAATTGAATTGATTCAAACGCTCAGTTGTGGTTTCAATCCACGACTGTTCAGAAGCATAATGATCAAAGTGACTCCTTCCCCAGCTTTATACGTAAACAAAACGCCGTGCCATTGTTGAAGCTGTATCATCCGCCATGTTTGCGTTCATGTGTGTCCACAGTAATAACTGATGATACGTACACTCTCCACAGTGGGATCAACCCGAGCCCTCTTCTTCCGGGGTCCCTGCGGCGTTTCTCCGCTGCTGGTGCCTTCACCCGGCCCTGGGGCTGAAGGAAACACCCATTACAGCTCGGACGTTAGGAAGAAATGACGGTCTGGCAGGTTGTTGCAAATCCATAACAGGTTCCCAACACAGGGGAGTTTAAACAGAGCAGCTAAACTAGGAACTCTTCCTGGTGATTGTCACAGAGTCAGCGTGCCTACAAATTACTTAACGCTGCGGTTCGAAAAGTGGTTGCTCTGAAAATGTGCTTTATGTAACATAATTATAAATGTATTACCAGGATTTTTTTTTCTTTCATGTTTTTCTCCCATTATCAGAGGGAGGCTTTCAGTGATAACACTCACAATGCTCGCTGAAAAGCACAAACATCCTCCATTAAAAACTGATGGGACATCTTTGCCATTTCTTTTCTCTACTGGAACCTGCCGAGAACATTTATTTGTAACACTTTATTATTGATATGATTTTGATGAGTAAAAGCCAAATGTCCTCTGACGCAAATTTGTGACGTTTGGACGAATACAAAGAAAGAACATGTGTTGCAGAAATGTTACACTTACTCTTCTGCTTTGCCTTTTTCACTTTCCTAGGATGCAAAAAAAAAAAAAAAAAAAAAAAAGAGTAAGTAAATAAGCACGCTGTGATATTAACATGTAACCTTTGCGATCCTCCTGCAGAGTGACTACGTTCACTACACACACGCATACTTTATACTTCATTCAATATATGTCGTTAGGCCGACATTATGTCTACTTACACGATGCGTTTACAATATGTTGAATTGTAAGAGATGGGGAAACAAAAGGTGGAGACTTACAAATCAACATTTTTCTGCTGCACAGCAGCAATCTTCTTGCTTGGTGCTAAACCCCTCATCTTTCCCTCAACATAATGGTCCCTGGGGAAGAGAAGGAAAACAGTGAGGAGAGAATAAATACACTTAAGATGTGTATTTCTAACATTTGTCCACGTACTATAATGTCCAGAGTAATATATTGCAACTCGTAAAGCAACTACGACTAAACCCGTGTTGAATATTGAATTGACAAGCGCAAATTTTGTTACTATTTTGTTAATATTTAAGCTATTTAGGGAAAAATGACAAAATATTTAGCACCAGGAAATGACGTTTTTTTGTCTCACGAGAAAAATAACTTATTTATCATCTCTTTCCTTTTGTGCACACAGAAAGGGAAACTTACTGATTGGCCTTTTGAAGCTCTTTTTGTTTCGCAAGGTTGCTGTCCACATATTTGAGAACTCTGCTTTCAGGAACCCATTCATCCCAGCTGCAAAAGAAACGCCACAACTTTGAAACTCCATCACAGTGGAAATAAAAACAATATGTATTCACAGCAGGGGGATCTGGGGTCAGCAAGCAAATCAAACCGTATCCAAACCAAGATTATGCTCACTTTTTGTTCCATCCGCTGTAATGAATGAAGTATTTAATCAGTTTATCCTTTATGTTGATCTTTACACACTGTTAAAAACACAAACAAACAAAGAAAACACACACATCACTCGTCACTCGTTGCCTCACATTTGTTTTGCAGTTAATAATCCAGTAATAAAACACATTTTGCATTAGTGGTGACACAAACCTTTGCCTCATAGAGCAATGGCCCATGAAAGCACAGGACTCTTTCACCTGCAACCAGAGGAAAAACACATGAGAGGATTTAAAAAAAACACAATATATTGATGTACAAGTACTCGTTAGGCCACCGTGGGGTCCCTCAGATACATTTTAAACTGCCATGAACTGGACTGGCATTGTTTCAGTGTCAGTGTCTGTCAGCTGGAGGGAGGTGGAGGAAGGTGGAGGAAGGTGGAGCTCACACATCGAACTAATAACGAGCTAGCTGCCTGTTAGCTTCCCTGTTTCACAGCTTCAGCTTCGTTTCAAGGCGACGAGCTTTGACACGAGTCGAGTTAGAGAGTTTAAAATGATCTGCGGAGGACAACAGAGGCTCTGCGGGCTCTGCGTCCCTCCCTGGAGGCCACTATTGTCGCGCAGGACCAGCAGCATCAACAACATCAACAACAACAACAACAACAACAACAAACCCGCCCCCCTCCAGGCGATTACCACCCCGATACCCTCCTCTGTGACGGTACCGACCTTCTTGAAATTTAGGCTTAGGGTCCTGTTTTGGCGCCATTCACAGACTCAACTGATCGGATCTCTGAACGATCAAATTCGTGCATTGCCAGAGTCCATTTCTTCCAGGCGCAAACACCTCCGACATTTGTGCCAAGAGCGAAGGGGAAGCTGAGGGACGGCCCGCCCGCCGCTGGGTCACGTGACCACCCGGGAACCCGCGGTGCGTTCAGGGGCCCCCCGCTGGAACTCGGAAAAACTAGACTCGGACCAGAGATTTCACAGCGCTTTCAGCTGGTGGTTATTTACATGCAAATAATACAAAATAACGGTATTTTATCCCCAATGCAATTAGAATTTTAAACATATATTTTTTACTTTACTGTTATTTATAGTTTAGATATATACATAGATATGTACATAGATAGATAGATTTATACACACACATATATATATATATATATATATTTATATACATATATATATAGATATATAGATACATACATATATATATACATACATAGATAGATATATTTATACACATCGATAGATATATAGATATAAAGATAGATATATACATAGATACATATATAGATATATAGATACATATATAGATATATTTATACACATATATATATATATTTATACACATAGATATATAGATAGATATATACATATATACATATATATATATATTTATACACATATATAGATATATTTATACACATAGATATATTTATACACATAGATAGATATATAGATAGATAGATAGATACATATATATATATACACATATATTTATACACATATATAGATATATATATAGATAGATAGATATATACATAGATATATATATAGATATATATATACATAAATAGATATATTTATACACATATATAGATATATTTATACACATAGATAGATATATTTATACACATAGATAGATAGAGAGATAGATAAATGTTTTTTTTCTAAAGCAGCATTTATACATACAAGTAAAGCAATATTAAATATAAAAATGCACAATCTATAAAAAAAAAAAGAAATAGAATAGAATAATATTAAATGAACTAAGAAAACAATAGGGCTAAGATGTAAACAAACACACAAACAACAGTGTAACGGTGTTATGGTTGAGTGAGTGATTTGGCCAGAGGTGATTTATTATAAAGTGTTATTGCAGTGGGCAGGAATGACCTCGTGACCGCGGAGCTGGAGGAGTCTGTTGGAAAACGTACTCCGCTGTCCCTGCAGTAAGTGGTTTATATCAATTTACTCAATTTACTCAAATGTACTTTCATTAGTGGAGCACCCCATGGTTCAGATCCTTCCAGTAAAAGTACTAATACAATACTTTAAAAATACTCTGTTACAAGTAAATCAAAAAGGCCCGGGACACCCACTGACACGGACTCTTACCCCCCCCAAACCCCCACCCCCAATACACACTACATCAATGTCTTAACATCTCTATATGTTACATTAACGCGCAACTTTTTGGAGTATTATCTCTGTATATTGGATATTCTTTCTATTTTTAACAGTGTGTTGGAGTGTAAGATCACCTACTTCCAAATTTTTCCACAATCCACAATCACCTTTCAGCCTGAGAGAACTTAGCGAGGTTGTTGAGAAACAGACAGAAATAAAGATGACATTTTTGTGGAGTCACCACACCAGTGTTTCTCAGCTTTTTCTGGCCTGTGAACGTGATGTTTTTTTGGCAAAAAAAATAAATTCTCATGAACTCTGAACTTTGTGAGTTTTCTCATTGTCATGTGAATTGGATATTTGAAGCACTTCTGTGTTGTATTTTTAATTGCACTGACAGACCACCAAATGGCTCAAATTATTTTGTATTAGAGTGGTAAGTACTGTAGACACCACATGGAGTCTTAAACTGATGTTAAACTGATGTCGTGAGTCTCTGCCATATTAAATCCAATTTAAGATCCAAGCGCGGATATATTTGTCACTTTTCCCATGTGTTGCCATTGTAATCAAAGACAAGCGGGAATACCAAGATGTGGAGTCAGAAAGAAGCTCGCTGCATCAGCTGGGAGATGAACGTTCAGGCTCATGCGATGGACTGTTGCTGTATTTGTGCACGATAAATTAAAAACATACAGTGTCATAATTAATTCCCCGTCCAAGACCAATAAACATCTTTTCAACAGTTCAAATAATGTGTATCGGTTTCTGGGGAAAGTCAAGTTAAAATACCACACTTTATTAAATGATCCTGTATAGATTAATGATAAAGGACTTTGTGAGAAAAGGCAAAGAATCATTATACATGGTCAAAAAGAGAGGCAGAAAAGGGAGGCAGAAAAAATATCTCCAAAACATTTTAGGAATTGGTACAACTGTCAAATAAAATTCATGAGGAACCCATGACCTTAATGTCTTGCTCCCATTTTGCTCCGAAAAACCTGCAGAAGTGTTAAACTGCCTTATAACTGCCATAACTTACTGTAAAATATCCAGATTTTTGCATGACACAAAGTGGAAAGAAACAATATTATTAATATCAACAAACAGTTAGATTCATGGAGCTGTATTGTGCAAATAAACATCATATAAGTTTACATCAAGTAAATAAATAAGTAACGATAAAAGTAATATGAATAAACGTAAATATAAACTGATATAGTATAATAAGTAGATGGAAAATAAATAAACCTTGGTTTGTTGGTGATTTGTTTTAAAGAATCTATGTGTCAGTAAAATTCTATCAAAAAGAGATTAAAAAAAAAGAGACACTAGCGTTTCCTTTAACCTCCGTCATGCTCTCGGCTGTGGCTCGCCCTCCTCCTCGTGGCCTGACTGTTTTTCCCTTCGTTGTGTTTGTCGCTGGTCCTCCGTTTGTCCTGTCTCTGTGTGTGTGTGTGTGTGTGTGTGTGTGTGTGTGTGTGTGTGTGTGTGTCTGCCTGCCTGCCTGGGCGTGGCTCTTCATTCCCTCCTGCTGCCAATTGCCCTGCACACCTGCATCTCATCCACCCATCGAGCGCCGTCAGTTTCTCTACCCCTGCTCTCCACTCCAGTCTTCACCAGATCGTCAGTCCTCACGCGTGGGTCCCAGCGAGTGTCTGCTGGTATCTGCGGGTAACCTGCGTTTCCCCTCAGCCTCGGGTTCACGGCCCCTCTGGGGATCCCCTGCAGGCCTGCCTTGACAACCCAACCAGTTACCAGCCTGCCTCCCGGCCTGCTCATCACCTCGCCAGCTGGCCGCTCTGCTCCCACGGCCCGCCCAGCCCTCATTCGACGCCAAACCCAGACCGATATAATTTCAGCCCCTGGTTCTTTGCAAATAAACAACTGCTCCTGCTCGGTCTGCATTCTGCTCTCGGGTCCAGCTCTACACAAACATGACATCCTCGCTTCCCATTTCTCGAACCAGACTCGTTCTCTAGCTCATTCAAATGAACGAAGGAAGAAACATTACTCTGGATTCGCCTATTAGTGCATTTTACAACTTTTAGTACCTAAAACTGGGACCTCCTAAATCTAGTATAATAATCTGGATATTGTAACGCACAGGCCGTTTCTGAAATGGGAAACCAGGCCGAATGAGTGATCAGGAGGGACTTGTGAATTGTTTTAATTTGAATTACCGTATCGAGGCCCAGAGAGGTAAAATTACCTAATATTTCATTAAAATCTAAAGATTGAACAATATTCCTAATAATACCATTCATTTCACAACCCGTCTAAAAAACAGTATATAAAGTAGCTCCATCTTGACCAGATACATCTGTTAAGATGCTGCTTTTTACAGGCCATTTTTCTGTACATTGTACATTTTGATGACAAACCTATTCATGTATAATTTTAAAAGCAGGATTATTATCTGTAGAGCAGTATTTTTAGATTGTTCTACAAAATAAATCGTGGATTTCAAGGGCTTTAAAATGGTTAATTATTTGCCAATTAGCTAGCACTTAAAATAGCAGTGCATTCTTATCTCAAAAAGTAAAAAAACATTTAGAAATGATTTTTAAAAGAATTTGAACTCTGCTGGCACGACTACAGGCTGTTGTCTTTTTCTTTGGTCAGGTTCATTTTTTTTTTTTTTTTTTCGGGTTCATGTTTATTGCAGTAATAACAAGCGGCAAATTCCATCAGGAGGCATAATGGCAAAAAACACTCACAATGTACCAAGCAAGAGCAATTCTGTTTGTTTCCATAATAAGTGGGAATGATTGGGGTTGATTAGAGTGTTTTTACATCCGTGGCCCCTGTCCTTGGAAATGGTTTCTTATTGTGAGGCATTTCATTTCAATTTCATTTTTCCGAGAGGATATTTGACAAGTGCTTTCTCCAAAATGTCATTTGTGATTCATCCACTAAGTGCCATGAAGCTAACCTTTACGAGAACCATAGTGTATCATAATTGAAGCGTCAGCAAAGACTAGAGAGGCCCTTCGGTAAAACTAAGTATACGAGTACACGAGTACACATGTAGCTTCTGGTCAATATTTCACAGAATCCCAGTGAAGTATTCTGAGAGATACTCAACATCCCTCTGGGGCTTCTGTTTTTTATCTGACTGAGACTGAGACTTAAGATATATGTTGTACAACCCTGCTACCAGTGTTTAGGTGGATCATTTACTAAATTACTTTCATTTTAGTAAACGTACCAACAAAGGAGAGGAAAAATTATAAAGAAAATACATATTCTTTTCAAATTTCCGCTTAGTTTTTTTTGAGTTACGAGATAAATTTACTTCTTTTGAGCTTCAAAATGTTACTTGAAGTTGCTAAATTCAGAACACACCTATGATTGAGGTAAGGCCTCCACACGGATCTTCACGTGGAGCAGCTATGGTGCTCACAGCGTTAACAGTGCTGACAGAGCTAACAGTGTAAACTTGAGGGGGAACCGGAGGGCGGGTGCTGAGAAGTTGATTTACCTCAACAAAAAATTATCTGCTGAGTTACAAACGTTTCTTTTCCAATGAAAGTTTATGGAAAAAAAGTACTTTTGGGCCCCATGGCGCCACGTGACAGACCCAAAGTTGTAATTCCACCGCTTGGCCACTATGTAAAAGTAGCTTTACTTGACTCAGGTGGACATTACTCCACTAAACCTTCACATAGCAACTATTGTTTGCTGCTATATTATTACTCCAAATTTCATATTTAGCAACTTTAAAATAAACCACCTGAAAAGTTACAAGGGGAAATATCTCTTTGGTGGAACAGCTAACAACTCATGGACATCCAAAACATGACGGGGTGCCACAACTAAACTCTAAAGCTGTAAACCCACGATACACCAGCCCGAGTGTGTGTCATGCACTTCATGCGCTAGAAATAATCTTAAAAATATGAATGACATCAGTGCAAACTTGAGCAAATAGCTGCAATAACTACCAGTTCCTAAATGCAAGAAAACAGAATGATTTTTCCTCTGAACACGTCTTTCAATAATAAACTATCTATAAATAGTTTGCCTTTCAATCAATTCAGTGCAACATGTTTCACTCAGTTCAATTCAAATCAATCCACAGCTACAGCCGGTGGCCGCACCGCGAGACACGCGTGGAGCTTTCTGGTATGAAGATGTGTTCACTCGACACCCGGCTGAGTGCACGTGTGCTGCATCGTGCCCTCTGATTAATGACAGTGGAGAGAGCAGAAAGTCCATTATAAAATCTATCTGTTCTGCACGTGTCGTTGTCGCGGGAACTGACTGAACTTTGTATCCAGAAAAAAATCCCACGGACCCCCGAGGGCCCGATGATTTCTTATGGAAAGGATCCAGTATCTGGTGCGACACCTCTGCGAGCTCATTACTTTCAATGTGCAGTTCAGTGAGAAACTTTTGTTTTCTGTAATAACCTTCACTGTTATTGAGGCTTAACTTCTTATCGTCTCCACCTGTTACTTTTTGACTTTTTGCGCAATCAGATATTAATATAAAGAAAAACTAAGCCATGTGAGTTGATACATTTTTATTATCACACATTGTGGATGCAGGTTTTTTTTTTTTATGCATTTACAACAATCATTTTACACATCAATTTACATTCTTTTGTTCCCAAACTATTGATTTTGGCATGTTGTAGTTAATAACTTCAAAAATAACCTGTAACTAACCTGATCTAACGAAGCAGGCACAGGACAAACACAGGACTTTAGTCCAGGAGACCGCTGTTCGTGTCACGGGCAAAACTAAAAGTAAACATCGACAAGTTGTCACGTCAGTCGTTAGTCACAAAAGTCATTATTGACGCTCGTTACTTGATTCTGGTGAGTTCCTCATCTCGTGAGTCGTTAGTCACCCAAGTTAACGTCAACCACGCTCTTTTCCTAACCTTAACCAACCTAGGGGTCTGAGAAGTAAAGCCAATGTTGAAGTGCCTTAAACTTGCATTCTTTTAAATGGCCAGCAGGGGACAAAACATTGTACGCAAGATTATGGTCTCAATCTCTAGTTTCAAGAGTTTTTCAATACAGCATGATGTTCTTTTAGTAAATGATGGTCCCATTTAGAGTCAAATAGATGATAAAGCATGGTAGGCTTGAGGGCGCGGCCATCTTGTGGTTGACAGGTTGCTACCACTTGTTGTCCGGTTTGGAAGTTGTTGTTGTTGTTGTTTTCGTCTGACAACTTTAACCCTTTCAAAAGTGTGTTTCCAGTTCATAAAAGTAAATTGTTACATTTTTGGTTGCCTAAAAATCTCATATTCCGCGTTCGGTTGTATTCAACCCTTTCGTTTCACTTCTGGTTGCAAAAACCAAGATGGCGATGGACAAATTCAAAACTTTAGGCTTCAAAACGTCAGTCCACAAACCAATGGGTTGCATTGCTGTCGCGAAGTTACCCATTGGTTTTATGGACTGCGGTTATGAAGACTCAAGTTCAGCATTTTGGCCATCTGTCGCCGTCTTTTTTGCAACCAGTGAATGGCAATAACCATATTTGGACTGTGGCGGAGTGACGCTGTGGTAGAGACACCGTATACGGGTCTGGTAGCAACCTGTCACTCACAAGGTAGCCACGCCTTAAAGCATACCCTGCTTTATTGTCTATTTTACTCTAAATGGGACAATAATTTACTAAATGAAGATCACACTGTAATGAAGAAGACTTGGAACTAGCAATTGAGACCATAAACTCATATTTACAATGTTAATAGTGAGAAGTAAACTAAAATCTGACTACTTTTTGCAACCTGAGGAGTCGCCCCCTGCTGGTCAGCAGAAATAATGCAAGTTTAAGTCACTTTCGCATAGGCTTCACTTTTCAGAAGGAATAACTTTTGTTGAAAGTGGAAACTGGCACCGTCACGTGACACGTGACTCACTAGAGGGGCACGTAGAGCTTTCGTCTAAGACTCAGTATCTGAGGAGTTGGAAGTGAGAATCGTGAGCATGTTTGTTGGTAACCTTTCCTTCTCTTGGTTCAGGTGGGGTGATGTTTGCATGCACGATTGTCTCGTAAACACACTTATCGCTCACTGGTCACATTATTTTCAAAGACATTCACAGATGGATGTAGAAAGCTCTGTTTCGCCTGTTCAGCTACAATGCAAGCTGTTGTTAATTATCATTTTCAATTACGCACTCACTTCGACTGACTCACTAACACACCACTTGTAGTGTATATTTAACAAGCAATGCCACAGTGGACATACAAGTCTAATACTTAAAACTATGTAAATGTGTAAAGCTCAAAACCAGCTATATATATATATATATATATATATGTATATATATGTATATATATATATACATATTTATATATATATGTATATATATATATATATATACATATATATATATATATATGTATATATATATATAAATATATACATATATATATATATATATATGTATATCTGTATATATATATATATGTATATATATATATATATGTATATATATATATATATATATATATATATATATATAATAAAAATAGCCACATTACGCAAGCCTTTAACAACAAGAAGCGCGGATGAAAGTTACATTATTCCACAAGCAGAATGGAGTAAATAGTCCTCATATACGTAATGTTACCGGTTCTCATTGTGCTCTCTAACAGCTGATCTCCTCTCTCGCGCTTCTCTCGCCGTGCGCACTCGGTGCGTCTTGGGTACCGTTTGTCAATTCGCTAAATCATTACCAAGCTCCAAAAACCCATCATCCTCTGTGTATCAGACTCCTCAGTTTATTCCTGAACTCCTTCCTCATGAGGCAGTAAATAACCGGGTTCAGGCAGCTGTTGGTGTGAGCCAGACAGACGGTCAGGGGGAACACGTACGTGTGGACAATGTAATACGCTTTGTCCCAGTTTGCGACGTTCAGTTTGACCAGCACACTCCACAAGGTGATGGCCTGGTTCGGCATCCAGCACAGGAAGAAGGACAACACGACGATGGTGATGGCTTTTGTAACTTTGGATCTCCGTTTGGGGTTGCTTGTTTTCATACTCCGACGGCTGATGAAACGCAGCAGCATGATGTAGCTGATGGACACGATGGACATTGGCAAAACAAAACCTACGAGTATCTTCTGTATGTGATAAACCGCCAACCAGTACTGCCCACCGGGAAACCTCAGCAAACACAGCTTTTCTCCGGTGACGTTGCTGACAGTTGAGAAGATCGCCGTGGGCGCAGTCGCCAGAGTGGCCAGGGTCCAAATCATTGCGCAGGTCAATTTGGCGGAACAGGACTTCCGCGCGGTTCTGTTCTTCAGGGCCGAGGCGACGGACCAGTAGCGGGTCACACTCATGGCGGTGAGGAAGAACACGCTGGCGTACATGTTCATCACGGTGACCGAGAGGATGATCTTGCACATGGCGTCTCCAAACGGCCAGCTGAAGTCCAGCACGGTGTCCACGGCCCAGAAGGGCAGAGTGAGCACGAACTGGAAGTCCGTCACCGCCAAGTTGAGCACGAAGAAGTTCACCGTGGACTTCTTCCGCTCTTGTTTGACCCTGATGAAGAAGAGGACCAGCACGTTGCCCATCAGACCCGCAGCGCAGACAACAGAATACACGAGGCAGATGAGGAACCTCAGAATCGGGCTCCCGTCGGCCGACACGTCGATGTCCTCCAGGTTCCTGAAGCAGTCGACCTCAACCAGTGAACTGTTCAAACAAACGCTCGCATTTTCCTCATCCATGTTGTCAGACACTTTCAATCGGTCCTATACTGAAGATGGATCAAACATGTCTGTCCAAGTAGAGCTGGATCTTAGAGTGACACATTGGTACACGGTGCCAACTCCTCCGCCTGTATCCGACCCCCACCCTCCTGGTCTGTTATGTCCCCTTCTCTCCTCCGAGACGCACAATCATCCAACACCACTGTTCCCAACTCTGATAGCGCGACAGGAATGGCGGGGTTGAGTTTGTCTAGTGGCGAACATTAGGTCTGACACGTCCATCAGTCTTGTGCGTAACGTTGATCTACTCGTAGCACGAGGCTTCCCCATCACTGTTAGTCTAAATTTGAACATCTGTATTAATAATTCCTCGTGTTTATATTACACATAGCTCGTGTCAGAGTCAGGAAGGCATCGCCTGGAGTTGGCAAAGCGTGCGTAATTGGTTTCGTGCCATCGCAGCGAGGGACATGTTGCTGGAAACGTCTCTCTGCTGCCACCCAGTGTTCACTTCTGAGTGTAACAGGCTGTTTGAAATTGCATTTGACGGCAACATTTTCCTCCAGAAGGGATAAATATCATCGTTTAAAAATAAGGGAGAACACAAAGAAATTACAGAATGCATTTTATTACATCTAAACTTTTCTACATAAACAGGTAACATTCAATAAGTAAACAATTTCTTCAATGCAGGTAATAAATATTTGTTTTTTTTCACTTGGTATATTTGTACAAACTGACAAGGGTCTACTGTACACCGTCTTCTCCTTGCCCTCCTCGAAAAGCCTTTTTATGATTTTTCTCGGATTAGAGCCGTGAAACAGAACCTGTGAATGTTTTAAGGCAGTGAGTGCAGATGTCGACTTAAGTCTGACTTTGAGATTATTTCTGCTGTGTAAGACTCTTTATTGGCCACAGTCCTTTTTTTTATAATAATAATAATAATACAGCTGTCATTTTCTAAAAAATATATAAATTAATTTATTCTCTCGCTCTGAATTGACACACAAAAAAAAGCATACAAACGGACATCAAAACACCCACGTTTGGATCTGAACTTCCGGGTTTCCATACAGACACAAAATACACACTGTTGACTTTTCCCTTTTATCTACGGTGAGACGTCATGACAACCAAAGAGTTGAGCTGCTCGGCACCGTTCCGCCTGTGGAGATTGTGAAAACACTTTTTACGAGTAACTACTACTACTAATAATAATAATAGTGGCCTTATTCCCAGTGTCCTCACACCAGCAAACACATACGCTGCTGCAAAATAAATGCTCTCTAGATGCATGCGCACACGTTCCCACCTGTGTGACCTCAAGTTGGAGAGGGATCCAGATGGCAACAGCCCTGTGCTTATCCATCCCTGCATGCAATCTGATATTATAACAAAAAAAAAAAACACATAACTCCCCCCCAGCTCCAATAATGACGGTTTCTCCCTCAGACGTCCAACAACTGTGCGCCACAGGATGGAGCTGTGCACACTCGACACCAGAGCCCTCCCACAGGAACACAATCAACTCTCTCGCTTCACGTGCGTAATCAGCTGCAGCGTCTCGCGACGAGCGCGAGGAAAAGAAGAAGTTTAAATAAATAAAATCGTGATCAAATGCATTCATTAACCGCGACCACTCTTGTCAAGCGTCCAAATACTGGTGATTGTTATTCAAGCTACCACGATGGTGGGCTCAACATCTTCAGTGTAGAAAGTCTGGATACCTCTTTGTAATAAAAAAGGTACAAACACACACACGCTTTTAGTAAAACGCTTCACTAATGCATGAGTCCTGGGGATTTGATGCATGAATCAACCCAGGGCGTGTCATGAATTATGTGATGAGTTAACGCTGAATGAATATTCAGCTAATGAACTCAAAAGTTACTTCATACATTAATTCATACGCCCTGAATTAGCTGGAATTCAGTTACATACAGTCGCATCGCTGGTCTGTGAAAAAAACGTGCATCTCCGAAACGACTCGACTTTTACCCAAACACTTTTAATGAGCAAGGAAAAGATCCTTTTCCGCTCTGTGATCGTGCACGTTCAGCTCATCAAATGGGTTATTAAGTGGCTTCTTTAGCGTAATAAACAGGAGATTTCTCTCAACCCGTAAAGGTAACAGGAGAAATTAAAAAATCTACTTTGGGGAGACGGGGATAAAAGGATATTTTGGACCCGTGCATTTGATCAGCCTCTCTGAAAGCAGAACAGAAGATGTTCTAATAGAATAATAAATGCTAACGTCAGGATGGTGACATGCTAATGTTTACCGCGTTTAATATCTAAGTTCAGCATGTTAACGTGACTAAACACTTAGTACAGCTGAAGCTTTTGCAGACTTAAAAGGAGCACTAAAAGCAGTCGGTTGGATTCATCCTCTGGGGACAATGAATGTCTGAACAAAGTTTCATGGTCATGGAGATATTCAAGTCTGGACCAAAGGGGCGGAGCAACCGACCTGAACCGACCTGACAACAATACTAGAGATTATTTCGGACAAAAGGTTTGATAAAACAAAATATATATATATATATATTTCTATAATAATCAATACTGCCATTTTTCTATGTAACTGGATTCCAGCTAATTTAGGTGTAATATGAATTCATGTGTGAAGTAACTTTTGAGGTAATCATTCGTTGATAATCCATTAAGCGTAAACTGATCACATTAACTCACAGCGACTTGGTGAGCGACAGGAATTCATAATACATCTTGAATGAATTCACAATGAAATCATCATGCGCCGTGCACAATAAACATGTGCTTTGTGTCCTTATTATCCTTATTATGCTTTACTCATGTCGGCTCCCAAGAAAACACACACAGAGGCATTTCCATGTCGAATAACTAAACCGTACCTTTCTGAGAAAACTGCGCTGCTGACAAACAAAAACAATAAAATACATATTAAATAAAAAGCATAAAAAAAGAAAAGAAAACAACAGCTCCCGAGTGACAGTGACTCACACGCTCACCCATGGAAATCAAACGATTTGTAAAAATATAATATGTAGAAATAAGAATACAAAATAAATAAAATACTGAACAACACAGGAAATACACAAGACTGGTTCCGGTTCAGTGTGAGAGCCGGAGGTCGGTTCCCAGAAGAAGAACAGGGAATAAAGTAAAAGATGTCAAGAGGGAGCAAGGAGGGAAGGAGGGATGGAGGGGTGAGTCTCCCAGTTAGCTGAAGGACAGGGCAGGATGTCGGGTGATGCTGTCAGAGGTGATTATCTCAGGGTGGGGGGGGGAGGGGGAGGGGGAGGGGGGTAATTAGGCTTTGAAGTGAGCTGCCTGCCTCGGACGTCTGGAAGTGGATAATCGAGAAGAAACTGGAAAGACGGGAAAGTTTCAAGGACACACAGACCGGAGGAGGAATGGGCTGACTGGGCAGGGAGGGTTGGGGGGGGGTGTAGTACCAGGTCTACTGTACGTCACTGGTAATGTGACCTCGACAACCTCTATTAATAACTGAAACTGAAGCAAAAAAAAAAAAAAAAAAAAAAAATGTGTCCACTCTTAAAATTCTACAATACATTCATGAGCAATCTCTGCGTTTTCAGCAGAATCGAGGTACTCCGCCTCGCTTTGACACTTCCTCATCGCACACCGACGAGCTCTTGGGTTAGTTAAATTACAGACGGGTCATGTATTTTTAAACCAGCTGGCTTTGTGCCCAGTCTAAGTTGGCATGCCGAGATCTCCCACTTTCACCGTGGCACTCCTTCCACAAGCAGCTTCCCCAAAAGATAACTCCCCAGATAACATCGACGCCGTCAAAGATACCAGTCACAAGTCAAGTCTTCAACCGAGGTTGTTGGGTGACCGTTTAAGACATTATTTTGAGTTCGACAAACTCAAACATCCCAAACACGCCGTGAAGCATGCGCACAAACAGGCACTAGTTTAAACTTGGTCACATGCCATGGACGCCTGTCTCTTTAAAAGGCTGCTACAACAGCTGGACCGCCATCGCGATTTTCCTCCGTCAAGCAAGAAAACGATGAAACTGAAGGACATTTTACGTGTCTGAAGAACGACCAGCTGAGATGGAAGAAGTGGACACTTGGACTGGAAACACTGTGGCACACAGATTCAACCGCACTCTGATTATTGTGAGAATTTTCATAGGTACCGTATCTTATTTTTGGCATTGTGCAAAAAATAAATAAAAAAAAAAGGAAAACAAAAATAAACTCTTCCAGCTTTAAAAACTCTAAATTGGCAGGTATAAATAGTCTAAAAGTCTCCATTTCTAAATGCTGTATGCTGGCAGAGTCTTTGTGAGGAGTTGGAAATCGAGTGAAAATGAAAAACCAGAAATGGCTAACTTCCACCTACACACTCCCCACAGCATTAACCTGAAGGTCAAAGGGAATGCATATATATATATATATATATATATATATATATATATATATATATATTTGTAACTGTTTAAATATACATAAGTTAAAAGCATAATAAAATTAGTACATGAAATGTAAATTCAGTGTCAGAAATAATACACCATGAATTTAAAAATGAACTCGAGCAAGTGAGAAAGAGAAAGAGAATTGAAGTATATATTATAGAAATGCAAATAAAACGACATGTAAGCAGAATAAAAGAGAAGAGAAACATAACCACATGGCAACAGGCATATGTATAAGCTTTTGTGAGAAAAAAAAAAAAAAAAAAAAACCAAAACAACCTCAGTCCTCCAATTAAAAACAGCGATTGAAGCAGCTCACTAGACTGAAAATGTCCCGATTTAACATACAAAAGTAAAAGAGGAAAATATATTTTGTTCTCTGTACACGGTGCCACTCCTCGTATTTTTTTTGTAAAAAAAAAGAGCCTTTGTGTTTTTGCTCAGGTAGCGTCTTTGCTGTTTGTGCCGGGTTGGGACCAGTATCACATGCTGGACAGGTTTCTGATCTGAAGTCAGTATACAAACAGAATGTCCACAGCTGACCCCTCTGAGTGATGACTCTGTACTGTTCTGAGGTCAGCCCCGGAGAAGGGGAACCCTCAGACCCGAACCCACTCATTATATTAGTGCTCTTCTTGAGGCGGGCTCTCGTCATTGCGACTCCACAATCGTTCTGAGTTTGATGACTTGGGGGGAAGGGGGGTTAGGGGGGGTGGGGGGGGGGGGCAGTCTGGTTTCTGGATCAAAACTTTACCCTGCGGTACCAAAAGGTTTGTCACTGGATCGCAGCCGGACCCAAAGTGTAGTCTTGACCCTTCTCGAGTCAGTCCAACGATATGACGTCGGGTATCCCGCCGTAAATAGCTGCCACGGCTGCTTCAGCGCTGCTCCGGCTGGCCACCACCCCGGGGTGCGTGTGTGAGGAGTGCGAGGAGTGCGAAGACGAGTGCGTGGAGTGGGTGTCGCGGAGGCTGCTGGACGACACCAGGCTGCTGCTGCTGCCCGAGTTGCTCGCCCCGTTGGTCGGCGCCGTCAGCGAAGCGGCCGAGGAGGCTCCCGATTGGTCGAGGAACAGCTGGGAGGAGGAGGAGGACGTGCTGTAGGGCAGGAAGCGGTTGAGAAGCAGCTCATGGTCGTCTGAGGCTGAAGCGGCGGCCGCGGCTGCCATCACCATGTTGTAGTGCTGAACCCGCGGCAGGAAACACAAGAGAGGAGGAGGAGGTGTTGAGTTCACACTCAAGAGAGGCTGCGAAAGTTACCGGGGGGCCGTATTCACAAAACAAGACAAGAAGAAGCTCCTCACTGGCCGAGTTTAGATAAACTACTGAAGTCAAGTGTGTGTTTGAATCAATTTAGCACTAAAAGTAAAAAAAAAGAAAGAACATTAATGAACTTTTAAAAGCATATTATGATGGAGTCTGAGGTAATTAGATTCTACTCAGCTCACTAATGGTGGTGTTGATGGTTTTAACAACTTGGACAAAGGAAAAATGTTATTCATCAAACCCAAAGTTTGCTGTTCAGACCCCAATTTGTTCGACATTTCATTAAGTGTACATTAAACACTCACCAACTGCTATAATTAAATCAATTAATCAGATCTTTACTGGGTAAAATTGATGCTATGTGTAGAATTACTTCGTCAAAGATTTGTTCAATCAGCTGGAAAAAAAAAACTATTAAGAGTGTTACTTTAGTTCTTGTTCTCTTTGCTTGTATTGCAAACTAATTACGTTACGTACAGCGGAAATGGCATCCCAAAATACGAGTGCAAAGGATGTTAGGGACGAGGATTTTTACAATGCAGAGGGGTTGACATGGCAGTTTGTCATCAAGGAAGCTTAGTTTGTTTGGTGAGCACAAGTTTTATTATTCTAAAATGAACCAGTCACAGTCTTGATGTACCTGATGATTGTCGCCTTGAAGAAAAGAGAAGAAGTTCAACTCTGGAAATCAAGCACAGGCCGAGTCAATGGAGAATATCAACCAAAATCTGTATCAGACGCAAATACATAATGTGTTTTAAAGTCAATATATATATATATATATATATAAATATATAAATAAATAAATAAATATATAAAAATAAATATATAAATAAACAAATAAATATATATATATATATATATATATATATATAAATAAATAAATATATATATATATATATATACATATATGTATAATTCAATGTACTTATATAGCCATAAGAATCAGTGACTTCATAAAGAGTCAAAACAAGCAGATACAAATATATCTGCTTGTATCTTATATATATATATATATATATATAAATAAATGAATAAATAAATAAATAAACAAAATGAATTGATGATTAAATCATCTCCAGTCCGCGTGTGTTTGTCTTTACCCGACAGGTCGTTGGGCGTGTGGTAGTAGGGTCTGTAGTCCTGGATGAGTGGGGGCACAGGAGGGATGTAGCTGGTGTCCACGGCTGGCATGCTGGGCGTGCGGCTCACAGGAGAGGCCTGGTGGTGCAGGTTCAACACTCTGAAGGCAGAGACAAAGGACGAGGTTTAGAGACGAGGACTTAAAGAGGACGCTTCATCCATAATTCAGCTTTTCTGTAATGTCATATTTATTTGGTAAGTCACAGGGCGTGCCGTCTCGAAAAACAAATGAAACCTCAAATGAAGCAGCACACGTTCCCACACAGATGTACACAATTAATTACTTTTACATTTTAAAATCCTACTCATTCCGCCAGATGATGTGACGATCATGTAAGTTTATAAACCACCAGTTTATATTATTCCAACTTTGTTTCTGAGAAATAATCATCTTCGTCAGATCTTGATCAGATCATCTTTTATTCATCAGTTTGGCACGAAGGATGGCTCTCAATACTACGAAGCCCAGATTGATCCAATCAGTGGTGTAAATCAGACCAGCAGCAGATTCAAAGCGCTTCATTGTAAAAACCATCCCACATCCCACTGAATTCAACCAAAGTTTAAAAATTAAAACAGAACTAATTTCAGATGCAGATTATAATATGAGTTTCCTCTATGGCATAATCTTTAGCTTCCACTGTTAGTGGGACATCATTTTAAGCTCAGTGATTTTATGTTTTCCAGCTGAAATGCACTTCAGAAGTCGTAGTTATCTTCTCCCACTGCAATGTTTATGTATACAAGCTTGAACCATCTACTCAAATGAACCATTTTATAACATAGTTGCCAATATTTAGGCCAGATGAGAATAGCTCCCCCCATTCCACATCTCTCACAGGTCTGTTTGTTAGCTGAGTTACCAATCCTTCCTGATCCTGAGAGTTTTGTCATGTGGAATTACGACTGGCTAAACTTTAATCCTGTTTATGACGCTTATGTGCAAAAAAAACAAAAAATGTTGTGTTTGTCTTTTGAAAAGTCACCCATTTCTAGATCGACACATCCAATTTAAAGGAGTTAAGACTTTCTCAGTCAGCACCCTCAGCTTTTTTGGGTGAGTGCTGTGGATGTGAAATGGTAGAAGAAACTTGTGCGTCGAGTGCAAAACTCATGAATCATTTAACATCTAGATACATAACTAATCGTCTGAGCAGCTAAAATGAGCCTCATTTCCACATTTAATGAAAGACAAAACAGAACGCGGAGCTGCAATCAGACGGTCTCGGCCGGGTTTGTGTGTCTGACCCTTTGTTGATGATGGGCGGCGAGGTCGGGGACATAGAGGGACACGCTCTCTGGGGCTGAGGAGGCAGCGGGGGCGGCTGCGGGGGCGGCGAGTCCTGTCCTTCGTCGTCCGAGGAGCTGTCCAGTGTCAAGTCGATCACCTCCACTTTCTTGCTGTTGCTGCTGTCGCTGCCACCGTGGCTGGACGACGAGGAGCTCCGCTGATCCGAGCCTGCAGACGTCCGACATGAACCTGCAGAGCGGCAGCAAAATATGAGTCTGTGTTTGTGTGCTCGTGATTCTTTCTGAGGCCGCAAAGTAAAAAAATCAAGGCAATGCTGAATACTGTGCGTGTGTTAAAATGCACACATAAAAAAATATGAGATACAGTATGTTTGTTACTATGGAGACAAGCACTTTGCTCAGTTGCACCATGATTGATGCTTCAACAAATTAAAACTGACAACGCATAAACAAAGACTTCTTACTACGTCTCTGTAATCCTATTTTAATTACTTCCAGGCGTCTCTCGCTGCCTTTATATCAACCTTCATATAGACGCAGCCTTTCTGATTCCTACCCGCCCCGTCCCTCGTTCATCCCTCATTATATGTCTCACCATCCAGTCCGTTATAGGAAGCAGAGGAGACCTCCTGCACTTCCCTCTTAGACCTCATGGGGGCCCAGCTGCCATCCTCCTTGAACTGGATCTCGTCACAGTCCATGCAGCTGTTGAGGATCTCCACGAAAAGCCTGAGAACAAACAAACACGTCACAGACGAACCCATCCCGAGGAAATATACACAAACACACACAAACACTGATTTTTTTTAAACAAAAACTGAGTGTAGTGGAAAAGACCTTCCACTTCTAAAGACAATAAATCTGCTCTAAAACAGGCTTACGTCAACACTGTGATTCAGTGATCTAAAGGAATACCGTAATCTTTTTATACTATATGCAGTGAATGAGTGTTTGCAACATACTGAACATCAATGAGAGAAAAGTGGATTATGCCGTAAGGGTGTTTTTAAAAGCAGTAACGAACACGTTTCAATTGACCCACGGGTTCTGCTGTGAATCTAAACGGACTACTACAGGACGCTCATGAGAGGGATTTTCAACCCTTCAAAAGGCCTCACATTATGAATCAGTGTATAGAAACAAGTGCAGTATTTGAGTTCTGTGGAGACTCTAGTCGTGAGTGAATGCCGTAGTAAAAGTAGTCACTATGAGTAAAGGTTGATCTGCATTAAAAGTGAAAGACAGGCATCAGTTTAGATAAGGGAGTTTAACACTATTAGAATCAGAATCATGTTTATTGCTAAGCAGGCCTATACATCCAAGGAATTTTCCTAAATGTTTTGAGGCATAACAATAAACAAAGGAAGAGAAAAGGAAAATAACTAGTTGTATGCCTCCGCTAACTATTAAAGTTCACGTCCATGTCTGTCCAGAATGTCACTTCACCCTTTGATCCTATTAGACATTTGGGTGAAATTGTCTTATTGGCCAAAAACAATGTTTTGCGAGTGACCTTGACCTTTGACCACCACATTCGGATCAGTTCATCCTTGAGTGAACGTTTGTTACAATCTGAAGAAGTTTCCTCCGGGCGTTCCTGAGATTATGTTCATGTGAACGGACTGACGGATAAGCCGAAAGCATACAAGCACTGCAAAAGTGAATATTTATACGAATTATTTTTAATTTTTAAATGACATTATAAAATATGAAAAATAAAATATGTAAAATACATCTGTTTGTAAAAGGAGAAGAACTGTCCAGTGTTTGAAACGAAGAAACAAAGAGGATGGGATGTGCAAAAACATGTCGGAACATTTGTAAAAAGTCATGACATTTAGGGAAAGTCAGAAAATTTGTAAAAATTTAAAGTTAGCCGACAAGATTGAATCCATTCTCACGTGAATATGAAGCTACATCCAGCAGCTGATTAGCTCGGCGTAGCATAAAGACTGGAAACATGGGGACACCTGCACCTCTGAAGCGTATCATTTAACCCATTGTACATCCTGTGCACTATTTCCTGGCAGGTCATCCGTGATGCCGGTTGGGCCGACTCACCCGTCGATGATGAGGTGTTCATAGGGAGCCTTCTTGTCACAGACAGGACACACCCAGGTGGGCTTCTTCTCGTTCATCTGGATGTACAGTGTGGCGTCAAAGCACTGCAGGTGGGAGCATGTCAGCGCCCGGCATGGGATCATCAGCCGCATCTTCCCCAGCTGCACACACACACACACA
This sequence comes from Ophiodon elongatus, assembly GCA_016806645.1. Classification (NCBI taxonomy): domain Eukaryota; kingdom Metazoa; phylum Chordata; class Actinopteri; order Perciformes; family Hexagrammidae; genus Ophiodon; species Ophiodon elongatus. The sequence continues at coordinate 4,731,625 of JACSYO010001856.1, read as the reverse complement.
CACACACACACACGTAGTCAGGGCATGAAGAGGACACACACACACACACACACACACACACAGTGAGGATGAAGGGTACACGGGATGCGTAAATGTCACAAACATGCCAAACCCACATGGAAAAGGTGCTTGACAGGGGCTGAGAAGACAATTTGACAGATGGATCGTGTACACAACCTGAACTAAAGGGCATGTGGGCATGTTGAGACACGTCCAAAGAAAAGAATGGACGGACACGTCTTGGCATGACTGAATCTCTAAAGACTGGCTGCAGATTCATGAAGAGCAGGCTGTTTACCGGGCAGAGAAGCGACACGCGTAGGCTGGTCGTGGCTATTTCACTGTCTGGGTCTGCTGTGAGCTTCTCTTTGACTGCAGAAGGGAAGTAACACACACACACACAAACACACACACAAACACACACACACACACACACACACGAGAGTGAGTGAGAGAGAAACAAACCGGAGAAAGGCTCAGTCGCTCATTTCAGACTGCAACTTCTTTTACGTGTTTCAAATCCAGGTCACAAGCAGTGAACGGCTCCTCGTGCTGTGTGAGGCTGACCAAGTCCCCTCCGCACCTACATCTTCTTACATCACTTCCCATACCGTATAAAACATGAATAATAAATAGACCATTGATGTGTGTCGAGCAACTTAAGTAGGACTCCTTTAGCTGATAACAGTTTCAGACCTTGTTGCAGACAAGATCACAAGAGTATTATTTTATTTATGGAGCAAAAAACACATTTCAACAGCTCCTTTAATTTTGCTCATGAAACAGACAAGAAATTGCATTAAATATACACTTACATGCATATTGCACCACAGTGTCCTGATAAAACATTGGCCAGCTAATATGTGAGTTGGATTTATAAAGCCGTAAACACAGACACATCTTTAAAAGGATTTGGAGTGCAGCATTAAGACTTTTTCTCTCCCAATACCTCAACTCAGGGCATTCTGATATTCACAAATTTAAAATGTGTATACATCATTGTGTGAAACCCATTGGGGCAATCTTTATGTAGAATAAAATGAAGCCAGAGATGTGCTTAAAAAAAAAAAGTTATAGTAGAAAAAATATAGCATTTTATAATGAAACTGTATTTAATGTGCTTGTACATAATGTCAATATCAGCCTTCATATTGATCCGGCATACTGGATCAGTGCATCTCTTAAAAAAAAAAAAGGAAAAGAGGTGGGCTGTTCTTACTGAGGGCTCTGGAGTGGTCTGGGTTTCTGATGCCTTTTGCTCGTAGTCTCTGTAACAACACTGTGGACGACTGCTGCTTCACCAAGTACACCGCCATGGAGTAACTCTGTGAACACACACGAAAAAAAACGCACAATAAATCAATAATGTGCAAACCGATACTTTAAATCTCACCTGGTGACATTCTTTGTTAAGTTCTGGGCCAATTGCAGAGAATGTCCTTTGACTGAAGGAAACTTCAGCAGGCACGATATCTTACATAATGTAATGTTAATCTTACTAATCGGAGGCAAATGCGCATTCAGTCACGTGTGAAGATGCACCGAGGGAAGGAAGAATATGAGGCCAGTATGTACTTCCTCTGTGAGATGGTTGTCTTCACTGCCCTCTACTGCCACGCCACTAAATATAACTCAGTATATGAGATCATGTACACTACACTATATAAAATATACTTTTTTTTAAACACCATACAGTGTTATATGTATGGACTTGTTTTTAAGGTATACTATACAGGAGTTTTCCCAAACCCCCCCCCAATGTCATACAAAAATAATCCCTCTCAATCATCACTTATGTCCCACTACAAGCCTGCCTTCTTATGTTGCTGTGTTCGGGACGTTTTGGGCACCGAGTTTGTAGCCCCCGTGCATGAGCAAGCACGCATCCAACCCGAAAACTAGAAAAATAGTGGACACCGTGCCAAAAAGACACAAATATATGGAGATGTAACGCCAAGCGGAGAAGGATCGCTCCAAAACAAGAGGGAGTCTGGGGTTGGCTTTCAGTTTCGCTGCCGTATGTGATGCTGCAGGTGGGGCACTGGTCTGCGTTCTGGGAACAGCAGTCAGGGGACGTCTGCTTCTAGTGTCGTTGAGCCGAGGGAGTTGACTTTGAGTGTTGCTGCATCGTATGCATTTCATGTTTTTCCCTCTCTGCTCCTCCATTTGATGCTGTTTGGGCTGTAAGAGCCCGACTCAATGGCGGACAAAAATCCCACTTCAAACTGCTCCTCCCACACATGCATGTGATGCGCGCGCGCGCGTGTGTGTGTGTGTGTGCGTGCGTGCGTGCGTGCGTAGGCAGTATTGTCGAATTTAAAGCGGCTCTATAAAATGGAAGTCTGCTTTAAGTTTACATTCATTTCAACTTAAACTGTTTTCTGTTCTGTCACGTTTGTAAAACTTCCTTGTTGTCGTGGTGACGTCTGTCTCATCCATTTGAACACAATAAATAACTCAAGAACAACATGTGATGATTCTCAATAGACAAATACTCGATCCAAACTAATTTGCAGCCACTTGTTGTATAAATTGCCATATTAATTATAACAATGATTTTCAATAATATTATATAAAGATGAGTAAGTGCAGACAGAAATGTGCATACAAATTGAGTCATATATTAATTATTGTCTAGCATAATTGGATAGATTAGATGAAAGAAGATAATCAGGGCTGCAAATAACTATTTGTATAATCAATAATTCTTTAAACATTAAGAATTATGAACATCATGAAAAGAAAGCCCATCATAAGTCACCATAGCCTGACGTGATATCTCCAAATCTATTTATTCTGTCCCCATAAACATCATCAGTTTAGAAGGACAAGACAAAAAGCATTTGAGAGGCTTTAATGAGCAAATATTTAGCAACATTACTTGATGACTCTATTACTCATCAAAACATTGATCATCAAAGAGTCCCTCGTTAGAAAGCGTGACACTTTGGTTCTTACCCTTCCGATCTCAGCGGTCCACGACACCACGATGGTGTTGGGGACTGTGGTGGACAATCTGACCAGTGAGGTAATGTTGATGGGCCGGCTGGGCCGCTTGGGCTCGACGCCGTTTTTGGTTGGAGGGAGATAACCCTAGATGTCCCACATGAATATCAGAGGGGGGAAAAAGAATGGAAATTAGCCTTTTTATTGTGAATATTATGAAAAATTCAAATGAAAATGGCTTCGACTAAAAAACACGAGGGACAAGGCAGAAAAGGTTGAACAAGTGAAATGAAAAAGGCCCAGTCAGTCTTTCAGATCCGGTTAACCAGCGGCAGAACAAAGAAGCCGTGTTTTGCTGGTTGTTCATCCGATTAACGCGGAGCTCCTTACCGGCAGGTTACATGGCTTCCCGTTGACTTTCACACACAGATTGGGTGGGAAATGGTCTTCCTGAGGACAGCTGGTCTCCGACAGGCAAAACCGCAACTGGACTTGAACTGAGAAATCACATTTGGTCCCCGAGATGTCCCTTTGAGCACAGAAACACATGTATCACCACATCGCTGTAGAAATCATGTACATCTATGAATAATACATGAGCGGCATCCTGCGCCGACGGGGCGGTGGTGATCTTACATCGAGCTGCTGATCTGCTGGACTTGTTGTGGCGTTAATGCAAAGGCGAAACACGTCTCCTGAAATCGCTGGCTGTTGTCGGAGGCTGCAGAGGCGGGGAGACAGAGGAAGGAGAGACATTTTTTTAACAACCGGGAAAGTTGCACACAGCTCCAAACAGCGGCCAAAATGTCAGTGATCCCGAGACGGTGAGATAAATAAGACCAAGCGTTACAGTAAACCACTGTTTAAATCTACAGACATAAACATAAAACGAAGGAAAGAGGAGAAGAAGTGTGTGTGCACAGCAATGCATCAGTGGGTGTCTCCTGTATAATTAGCATCACTGGTTCGATCTTGTTTGCATGAAATTAGCAAAAGTTAAAGTTAAAGAACACCTGGACTTCAAAACCAGTCTTCCTCACACGGAGGTGAAGAAAAGGAAGAAAATATGTGTGTGTCTGTGTCTGTGTGTGTGTGTGTGTGTGTGTGTGTGTGTGTGTGTGTGTGTGTGTGTTCTATTTATAGGCCCACGGAGAGGTGCTGGAAATAACTGGAGCTACTAACCCGGCCTCCATTAAAGAGACAGAAAGTTTGCAAAGGCAAGAAAAGTTTGCGTGTACATGTTAGAAAGAGGTTAGCGTGAAACAAGGAGCTACGAGGGTTCAAACCCGAGTGTGTGTTGTGTTTGACCTGAAAGGAATAATGCGACATTTTTGGAAACATGCTTGTAAGCGTTCTGTTCGGGGAGCTGGATGAAAAGATCGAAGCCTCTCTGTGGCGTCTGTGCTCAGGATGAGCTGGAGATGGGAGGCGATTAGCTTAGCTTAGCATAAAGACTGGAATCAAGGGGAAACTGCTAGCTTGGCTCTGTCCAAAAGGTAATAAAATACACACACGGCTAAAACTCACTTATTAACACGTTGTGCACCGTTTGTGTCAATCTGTACACAAACAGACGAATGAGCTATGTGTCGTAGCTACTTCAGGATGTACATCTGTTTGTTCATTTGACAGAACAAATCTTGGTGAACCTTCAAACTCGACAGTTTAGCAGGACGTCATCGGTTCGCACAGTAAACGTGGACAGAACCGAGAGTGGAGACGGTCGCAGATTTCCGTAAGACCTCAACCCAATTTCACTTAACTTAATAATGATAATCAGAATCCTTTTCTTTAATTCCAACTGAGACAGAGGTCTGAACTCAGTCCGTGCAGGAAACGACTTCGTTGTTTGCACAAGTGAAACCAACAGAAGTCTTCAGTCTTCTCTGCTGAGCAAAAGCTTTTAGCGTTCACCACAAGAGTGCTGCGTACACCGGTGCGTTAGCATTACAGACCAGTGTGACCTTATAAAAGTATGTTTAAGTCGTCTTGAAGAGATTAGACTTGACATGTATATAATAACCAGTTTTTTTTTTTTTTTTTTTTTTAATAACAGAACTCCTTTTGTGTGTGTGCCTGTCGTACTTTGAGAGACATGCTGAATCTCAGCGGGAACCTTTTGGCCTGAAGGCTGCGTAAGTGAGGGGGACGATGAGAATTGAATCATGATTGTTGCTTTAATTACCTCAAATAATGCGGAGCTGTCGGTGAGTGACGGTTAAAAACACACGCAGAGCATCGGTGTGCACGCCTGCTCAACACACACACACCCACGCACACGCACACGCACACACACACACCCAGCATGAGAACGCATAGGTAGGTCATTTCCTTCCATGTAGGGAACAACAAAGTGGATGATTACTGGACCAATCATGTTCCTCCTTTCATCTGCTATTCGAGTCAGACGTTCATTTTCATAGTAATTACGACCCAATCTTACCACCGACATGGTGTGTCATTTCTACGGCATGGTTTTTTAACATTTTTTTAGTCATATCTTCTTTCTGTTCCTGCATCTTCGGAGCGGCAGCCTGTGTACTGCAGAACAAAATCATACGCACCAAGTGTGCTTTCGAACTACAGTCTTCCTCCACTCCGGGCACACAGGCTATAAATAGAAAGTGCTCTCTCACTCTGTCCTCTCTTGCTCTTGCTCTTGCTCTTGCTCTCGCTCTCTCTCTCTCTCACTCTCCCCCATCATCTCTCCATCGCTCTATAACTCACTCTCTCTCTGGCAGCGGATTTTTTTTCTCTCTGGTGTTTGAATGTGTGTGGTTGGGAGAGATACGAGAAGGGTTGAAATGAGTTTTGATGGATGTCTTCCTCTCGCTCTCTCTTTCTTATTCTCTCACACTAACGCACAAACTTACATTTACCCCGACGCGCACACACACACACACACACACAGTCCCACAGTGGCTTCTTTAACACCAGTGATTTAAGATGCATACACAGTGTTTCTATTTGTCTCACACATTGGGATATTAAAACTAATGCTTGATAATAGACTGTAATACTTTTCTGGTACTAATCTATTGAACAGTTAAGTGCTGAGACCCGACATCAAACGCTCAGATTATACTTTACATATCCATGATCAGGCAGGGTCTGAGTTAAATCATCTTTTTGCCAAATTGATCCTGTATTTTAAGCAAAGTTGTGTATGGCTGCTTATTCATTTAAAGGAATAGTTTGACATTTTGGTAAATCTTTGCTTTCTTACAGTTAAATATGAAGCCATAGCCAGCAGCCGGTTAGCTTAGCTTGGAATAGTGACTGCAAACAGAGGGTAAAGCCAGCCTGGTTCAGTCTAAACGGTAACAAAATCTGCTTACCAGCTTCTCTAAAGCTGATTAATTAGCACATTAAATCTGGTTTGTTTAATCCGCACAACAACCAAAGTGAAGACAAGTTGCAATTTTACTGGGGAGTTACGTGTGAGACTATTTCTTTAGGAGTTGTTTCCCCTTTTAAAGTCATTATGCCGAGCTAAGCTAACAGGCTGCTTGCTACAGCTTCATAGCAAGAAAGCAAACGAGGATATTTCCTAAAATGTCAAACTATGACTTTAAATTTGAGAGGTTTGGCTTCTTATGTTAACTCAAAAATAGTTTATCATTATGGTATTGTAACTGTATCAGTATCAGAAAATATAACACCATACCCAGCCTTAGTAAAAACTGAAAATACTATCATATGTCTGTGTGAGGTAGATTACCTGAGAATTGATGGACAGTTTTAGAACTAATATTAAATTAAAAAAATGACTCCACTAACACATGAGCACACAGAAAACTGAAATCTATCAGCTAATCTATCTTTTGCTAGTGCAAACCAAAGGTTGTGTGACTAAAAACAGGCTTCGCACATTAATTATCTTCTTCTGATGTGCCTTGTCTAAATCTTTTTTACTCTGAAACCTGATAGAAGCTGCAGTCTTATCAAATAGGAAACGTATATCGGTGAAAATATAAAACGGGCAAAGGAAGTTTATTTGTGAACTGCATGTTTGACTTGGGATCATTTGATTAATAGAACACAAGACTGACATGCCGGATGCTACATTAGATTTTATCACGTTTAATCGAGGCAGAAACTCACTAGTTGAGGAAAGAAGCGTCATTATAAAGAATTAGCTAACGACATAAAATACTGAATACGTTTTCAGTGAATAAAGTCTCTACTTAACTTCACCGAAAGAAGACGGATGACGCTATAAACAGAACTGTAATTACTGTTATTGAGCCCGTTTCTGTCCCTGCAGGTAATCTTATTTCTGCTTAGTGCTGCTTATTAGAATATGAACATTTCACTGGGACATTCATTCTGAGACACGAGTGTCATTACAATAAACAAATCGGAGCTTCTGTCAGTGGAAATATCACACGGCGCGTTATGGAGTACAAAGAGTTTGTTCCCACTAAACACCACAGCCGAAAGAGGATATTACAGAGCTTATAAAAGTCTTTTTAAGTCATCTTGAAGAGATTAGACTTGACATGTATGCAATGTGTGATGGACCTTGTGCTTGACACCAATTTTTAAAAATCAAGCCAACCGTTTTGAAATCGTGCTTTAACCTTCAGGAACACATGTTAAACGTGTCGTCATGGACACCAGCGAGCATACTGTATGACGTGAAAACCTGCCGACTCTCCGCCCTTCATGGTTCACAGCTCTGGTCCCCTGCTGTCTGCTGTACTACCCATCATGCTGCATGTGACTTTGTTTAATAAAATAAAATGTATGTGATGGAGCGACAGATGGTGGTGGGCAGAGTGACAGATGGGAAAATGATCTCCAATGGGTTGGTGTTTACAGTGAAGAGGAAATAATCCAGGGAGGACACATATAACATAGTTAGTTGCCATTTTATCAGGTTTGGTGTATGAAACTATAGTCTGAGAGGTTTCTTTTATTTCGTTAATTAGAGAAAATAATAGTCGGGTTAATCAATAATGAAAATAATGGCTAGTTGAAGCCCTGGTTTGTAGTGCTGGTGAATTGTCTTGGGTTTAGTGATTCTAATATCTAATCTACCCTGACTGCTATGAATAGGGTGGACAAAATAATAGAAAAACCAGTCAGTACAGCCTCACAAACTACAGCATCTAAACTATCATCTAGTAGAATAAACGACTTTCTAAAGACATCACAACCTTCATAAAGGATTTATTGCAGTGTACTTTGCCCGAGTGTATGTTTGACGAAGACAAATTGAGGCATTTGAACACCTTTAAACATTTGCTGAACTTAAGGAACGTCAGAAAAGGCTCCATCACTGCAAGCGTAGTGATTTATAGCATTTGAAGAGACAGCAATTACAAATAATAACACTTTTGTGGTGAATGAATGCAAACGAAGACTAGTAGTGGAATGTACCATAACAAAGTGCATTTACTCGTGTACAAATTTCTATTTCTATTTCATGCAACTTATGCTTAAGAAAATGTATCCTATTTTTAAAGATGGATAAACTATTTAAAGATAAGCTGGAAAATGCATCGTCACCAAGCTGAAAACAGGGCTGTTTTTCTGAGCTTGTGAAAAGTCGACTTTTTTTTTTAGATATTTGGTGTTCTCACAGGACAGCGACGCTACAAACATATGATGAACAGTATATAAAGAACTTAAAATTAGCACTACCATAAACATCTACAGCAGTAAAGTGCAACATACTGTACACATTAATACAGCAGTAATATTTATCCAAAATTTAGAACATCAATTGTCCTTGAATCATTCATACTATAAAAACAATGACCGGGACCATTTTACTCCACGATGAGTACTTTTACTCTTCATACTTTAAGTAAATATGCAGTCATTGCTTATATATTTTTACTTAATCAATGTTTTGATGTTTATACTTTTACTTGCAGTCGAGTGTTTTCACAGTGTGGTACTGCAGTAAAAGATCCGAGTACTTCCTCCACCACATGCTGAAGACTACCATTACTGGTCACACTGGGAGGAAAGGAACTAAATGCTTGTCATATACATTTTTAGCTCCAACAAAAATTCTCCCCACAGAAGAAAAAACAGTTGGTAACCTGAGAAATATAACAAGACTTTGTACCCTGCACATTTATGTCCAAAACAGCGTGGGCCAATGATGAATATGAATATTCTGATAAATGCTGATTGTGACCCGACGGTCAGTAAAAACCTAGAAAACCCTCGGTGCTGCGTTTAGTTCTGTTTCGAAGAGAAGACGTGTGAGCTAAGCTGCAGAGAATGTGCTCAGCTCTGCAGCCCGTCTTCAGCACAACAAAGCCCAGCTGGAGTTTATTAACTTGTTAGTGGCTCTGCTACTTTTTCTCTGTTTTGTGCACCACAGGCATAGACACACACACGCACACACACACACACACACACACACACACACACACACACACACACAAATGCAACATCAACAGGCAAAACAAAGTCCTTTCAGCGTCACTCAAATTCTAAACTGCAATGCTAGAAGTGTCTAAAAACAAAAAAGGACAGATCTGGATGTTACACCCACACTCACACACACTGTCAATAGAAAATGTTCCAGAAGTGTTACTTCCCCTCCCCCCCCCTGACAGCAGCAATTATCCTTTATTATATGCATAAGGGTGTACAGTTATACATTGACAGCGCTCATTAAGGCATTCCAGTGTGCTTACAGGGCTGCGAAGGCTGGAATTACATGTTCTCAGCCTGGCAGCTGAACCTTGCTATCCCAATCAATGTATATACTACAGCAGGCGTTTCACAATGTCTTCAGCGCCTGGCCTCAGGCTGTGTGCGCCATGCCCATGACATTATCTCACAGTAACGTGAAATGGAAGAAAACAATGTTGCTTGTGTTTGAGATCGGATAAAAGAGCGAGAAATGTTTAGGGTTACAATCAGGGTTCGGGTCCGTCTAATCAGGGATGATGATGATGATGATGATGATGATGATGCGCCGACTTAGAAGAAAACAAATGCTCGTTGTATACGCTCGGAGAGAAGGAAGCCATTTTGTGCGGCGTGTTTATAGTTCGGAGCAGCCAGAGCTCCCTTGTTGATGTTCATTTGTTGTGAGAAGGCCGAGTTGTTTACATTGAGATAAAGATTTTGCTCAGGATCACGGGGCGGTCAGAGCGAGCGCTGGTAAATCTCAGCTTGTGTTTTTCGATGTCGGGCGACGAGGTGCTTTATTGGTTTCTGTGCTGCGGATGTTTGGGAACATCGCCACCGCAACCTGTTGCACGTAACTGATAATGCATGCGATATAATATCTTTACTGATTAAGGCAGGAGACGTACTGGAATATACTTTATGCGTGACATGCATTTGCTTTGCAGATCCAAGGGCAAAACAAGAGGTACGGAGCAACTTGATTAAGTGTCCTTGCTCAAGGGCACTCCAGCAGGGAGGATAACTGCTGTCGCGAAGAGAACAACTTCTGGATAAGTCTGATGTCCCACAGTTAAATAAAATGACAAAAACAAAAGTCTATATTCGGCAATTATTGGCCTGTTGCCTAGTTACCTCTCGGATGGGGTTGATTAGATCTATTAATTGAACAGTAACATCTCATGTAATGGGCCGGATCTCAAACACTGTTTTCAGTTTCATTGATTGTACTTTACGGTTCTTTCTCGTTATAAAGCTGCAGGAAATGAATCCCAGCAATACACTATGTGAAACAGCAGAACGAGCCAATTAGCACAGCGGAGAGCAGATCAGAAAACAGAGAGGGTCCTTAGACAAATATAATCAAATATATTTAATTAGAGATAAAGGCTCGTCTCTACTGGCAGCCTATCTTAAAAAAAAAAAAAAAAAAAGCCCAGTTCTCTTCCCCTTGTTGTCTTTTTGGTTTAATGACAGCTTTAGATAAAACACAGCATATCATGCTTTGTCTAGGATGAAATGATTAAGTCCTGGACTTATTCACATTATTGTATCTTGTGTTTACCCGGCAACGTTTATGAAGACAGAGACAGGCATTTAATATCTGCAATATTAGAATATAGGAACCGAAAGGCGGAGGTGCCAAAAAAACAAATACAACTTCTCACTAGTTTTACTTTATGTTACGTTAATACAGATTAAACATAGAAATTACAAAAGACAACTTCTAAACACAAGGATGAGTTCAGATGTTTTATAATATATTCATTCAATCATTTTGTGGCAGCTCAAGAGGTACTTGAGCTATAATCAACATGATGTATGGAACATTACTAGTTATGCAAATTACATCATTCATTTTGCTAATGAATATGATAATTAGAAATTATCTAAAGCAAACATACAGTATTTTACATAACGACATGTAGCTGGTCTTAATGTGAACTTTATTTCTAATGATTGTGTTGATGATTCTCTTCTATAAAGATTCTATGAACGACGGACTCGAAAATAGAGCTGCGACAATTAGTTGACTGATCGATTACAGAAAAGAAAAGAATTACAGAAATTAATCTGCAACTATTTCCAAGTACTATACCAAATATTCTCTGAATACTGCCTCGGGGGGATTTTATGTATTTTTTTTTATATCACATATGTCATATATGGCAGCCGACTGAATATATTTGGGTTTTAGAGCGCCTTCACATCAGCCTTGTTGAGTCGGTTCGGTCGGTTGAATGAACGCTGGAGGGTTTAAGGGTTCACCGTCTCGTTGCCGTTCGGTTGGGTTGGTGTGAACTCAGACTCTGGTGCGGATCAGACACCCGCTCTCTGGTCGCCTCGTACCTCCAGAGCGCCATTCGAACCAATCACAGGCAGTGTACCATTTTGTGTGTCACTTCTTGTTTTGATGACTGGTACCCGAAACTAGTGGCCTTTTTGCGTGTCTGCTAGCAAAATGTCGGGTAGCAGGCGAGAAAACTGGAATCACGACTTTGAATATATGAGCTCTAGAGAACGTTTCTCAATTACTCAAGAACGGTTGAGCATTGTGGTGTGAAAGTTAAAAAAAAAAAACTGCGTCAACAGTTGATCAAAGTATGCAAAGCTGTGCAGAAAAGTGGTAACTCTTCAGATGTTAAGGACAAATTTGTGTGCGATGATGACTTTGATAGGATCCGACACTCGAGACCCACGATGGGCCCGGTAGAGGTTATTGAGCCGTACGAGGACGGGGACGAGATCCCAGTATCGCCTTCTGGCCTTGATAGCCACGGTTCTTCGGCTGATTAAAATGGTAAGTTTCGGTTAAATTGTTATTTTGGCTGTGCAGGCATTCTTATATTATGACAACATTTACACCAAATAACATATTTTAAAATTTCTGGACCTTTTGAGTTCTGCATTTGTGAACGCACACCCGGACCAGCTCCATTGGTTCGTTTCAGGAAGCCGCCCCTGAGACTATTAGTTGAATGAAAACAAGCAATGTGAAAGCACAAAGATTAATCAATCAATCAAGAAAACCATCTGATAACACAAAGCACCTAATGGTTGTTTCTTCACTCCAAAATCTAATCAAATCCTCCGCTGTAGAGAGACAACCTGTTTTGTCAGTATAAAGCTTGTATCAGGTATCATGAGTTAATATGCTATTGTGTTCACAGTGGAACTGACAGGCAGACGGCACCATGCTTCATGTCCTGCTGCTACCAAACTGTACGTAGAGCTGAAGATAGCTTCCTTTTCTTGCCTGGGCCTTTAAAAACGTACTGAAAGAAAATATGACCTTATTCTTGCCTAAATGGACGAAAAAAAAAAACATTATGAGCAATGAAACCCTGATGTCAAGTTTTTAAAGATTATTTCAAAGATAAAATCATGGAACGACTCATCTTTGTTCCAAACACTTGATTAGACTTATTTTTCTTTTTTTTTTAACCACACGATTTTCTTCCATTGTATGAATATGACAGCAATCTTCTCATGTAACAAGCCATTATGCACAAAACGCTCATCAAATGCGAAATGGGCCTGCATCCTTTTCCTGAAGATATGGTGATTAAATCATGTATAATGCATGTGCACCACAATGATATCCATAATGAGCACGGAGGCATCGTTCTCCATGGAGGACGGATAATGATGGAGAGTTCACCCAGTGAGGTCGCCATGGTAATAAAGGAGTAGCTGGTGCAGCCCAGACTGCTGACCATTTTTGAATGGAAGGGCTGAACTGTGGCCTGACTAACCTTTATCCCAAAACCTGATAAGACTCAGCAGAGAACATAAGGCTGCATGGGAGGGAGGGGAGAGATGATGACAGGGGGAGGGAGGGAGGGAGGGAGGGATGGAGGGAGGGAGGGAGTGAGGGACGACGGGACGACGGTGTGCGAGAGATAATAACTACGATTACGTGCACTAAAGAAATGAGGTTATTATGAGGAATCAGGGTATGGCAGGAAATCTGAAAAGACGTTTACGTGGGTCGCAATTCCTCGGTTACCGTAAACCTGAATGTACGTTTTTTTCCCAACCGCTCTCCCAAGAGCTGCCATCTTTTTAAGTTTATTAATGATACGTGCTGTTGCAGCTTGAAGAGTGGGATCACAGGGAGAGAGCACACAGCTTTCATATGTGCAATACTGTACAAGGCTTTCTTAAATCAAGCTATTACACCTTGCATTGTTGTCCTATAGTATACATCAATACACTACGTACTGTGTGAAGTGTTGGGAAATGCATAGAAAATAAATATAAATCAAGAGCCAAAAGAATTGTAGACAAAACTACTCATCAAAAAACCAACAAGCCCAAAGCTTATTCAATTAAAAAGCTCCAAAATCTAGGGGCTTGGTAAATCTTAAAATAGTACAGCTTATGCATAAAGTAAAAAACTAATTACTGCCTGCAAGCCCACAAGAGAGGAATATGCATGTTGAAGAAACAAAAGGTCAGAACTAATGTGCAAAGATCCTTATATCTCAGTTGAAGGGGTGAATTTATAGAACTGTTGTGTGTGCTGAGGAAGTGAAAATGTGTAGCAGCATATGTATAAGTTAAAAAAACACAACAATGTTTCGGGTTTGAACTTCTCCCTTCAGCCACTCTCTTATTTAATTATTATTCATACAATTATTTCTGTCACTTTTGCTGTGGACAGACGAGTGCAAGAATATCTTTGTGTACAGACATAAAACTATTTCCTGAATTTCACAAATAACCTGCAGTTCAGCTGTGGGAAAAATACTTAAACAGACTTATTCTTTTCCAATTTTAGATGCAAGGACGCACCAAACAAGTCATAATCTTTCCTTTCACTGCACTTGTAAAAGCCCTGTCAGAATCCTGGTTAAGCACATTCATGGCCAACAAAATCAGCTTCCACCAGCAAAAAAAAAAAGAGAGAGCAAGTGGGGGAAGGGAGAGAGCGAGGGAGAGAGAAACTGGAGGCGAGGCAACAGGAGAGGCAACAACAATGGGGGAGAGAGAGAGAGAGAGAGAGAGAGAGAGGGAGGGAGAAAGGGAGGGAGACAGGGAGATGGATTGAGCAGTAATCAGAAGATCAGAGAGAAGTAAACAGGCAGAGAAGAGGCAGACTATGTGGAAGGCTGTGATCAAGGAGAGAGGAAACTACCGCAGTTTTAAAGCAACAGAAGAAAATCTTCTATTCTGCCCGTGAGGGGCGACTTACAATTAATCAAGTGGTTTCATTACTGCCCTCCATTATTATACAGATAAAGAGGGTCATTTGTGAAGCAAATAAAAAAAAAAAAAAAAAAAAATGTAGCTTTGTGAAACGATGCGCACCATCTTCCTCTGAGTTTTATCCTCCACTCATTCATCTCTTTGCGCTCTCTGAGAACAATACGATCAGCATGCATTATTTATTGGAAAAGTATGTTTGTGTTTTGAAAGTAGTGTATGTGCAGACGCGTGGGTGTGTGGTGTGTGTCTGTGTGTGTCTGTGTGTGTCTGTGTGTGTCTGTGTGTGTCTGTGTGTGTGTGTGTGTGTGTGTCTGTGTGTGTCTGTGTGTGTGTGTGTGTGTGAGAATGATGTCAACGTGCGATTCAGATTCAGATGAAGGGAGGGTGTGTTCCGCGGGCACAGGTGTACGTCTGTATGATTTCATCACTTTGCATGCAAATTTTAACCGGTGATGGCCGCGGAGACGAAGTAAGAATGGAAGACGGAGAGGGAGAGGGAGAGGGAGAGAAAAAGGGAGAGAGGGGGGGGGGGCAGGGGGGAGATAGAGGGGGGGAGATAGGGGAGGCCGAGAGGGATGGGACGTGCAGGAAATGGATAGAGTGAGAAAGGGCGGGGGGAAGAGTAGAAAGATGGTGTGATGATAGAGCTGCAGGCGCTGTGTTTGTACATGCATCTGCAGGCAAATTAATCATGAGATGCTCTCTTACTCCATTAAAATGCAAATGTAGGAAAATCTAGACATTTCCATATATTTGCAATATATCCCTGAGCCCAAAGATTGTTATTATGCTAAATGCAGTCTGGGTGCTGGATGCAGACTTAATATAATGATAAATCTGACCAAGACAAAGATTAAAAGTCTCTTAAGAAGTGAATTAAAGGGCAGACTGGATATAAGATTCTGGATATTTGTACTCATTACAGTCATGGGGTCTTAAATGAACACACTGTTTTCTGCAAAAGTTGGAACAGTTATAGTTATTATACATGAAAGATTTGGATTTTTATCTGCAAGTTTTCTGATGCTTTAAGCTATTCTTGCACTTATTATCTGACAGTATAATTAACTTGTTACACCATTACAATATAAACATGTTTCCGGAAAAAAAATTAAACTACTTTTGTATCACGAATCAAGTGAAAAAACGAGAGACTAAATCCAATTAAAATGTTATTTAATTTTAAACTTATTAAAGATCTTCTCCTTTTTTGAACTCACGACAGCTGTGTGTCGCTACACGGGAACAAAGTGGAGTTTGTTCGTGAAGTCAAGACGTGACGAGAGTTTTCCTTCTCCTCGTCATAAAAGTATCCTAAGAGATACGTGATTTTGTGTACATAAATGCAGTAATGTCAACATGTGTTGTTGATGGTCTTTATACAGATAATTTGTGGCTCAACAATGATGTAACATTGGTCTCACAGAAACAAATATATACGTACAATCAAAGTATAATATAGTATTCATCATGTGGTGGCGTGGCTCGGCCCACCCGAAACAAATTCCAGCATGGCGGCGTAACAGATTAGAGCTTTTTATTCTATAATAGCTTATAATGTCCAGTGGCTTCAGATCCACAAAAAATGAAAACTATATATATGATTAATTTACTGATGCTTGTGACTAAACTAGGGATGCACCGATCCGACTTTTTCTGTCCCGATACCAGCGTTTAATTCATAAGCTGCGTGGAAGAGACTGGGATCATTATATTACGTGTAAGGCAGCATCCGGCTTGACTTAAACATTCTCTCCTAACTTTAAAAAAAACTAAATCTAACAAATAAATCCATGGACTTTCTTGAATTGTTATTTATTAAATTAATAAATCGGACACCAGCAACTTGGTAAAAAAGCTTCAAAAATCAACAAGAACTACAATTCAAGTATAAACCTTGTTAATGCAGCAACAAATTGGTCAAAACTTCGAACTAAAATTCCATTATTTAATGTACGTAGTTTATAAACATTAGATTGAATTAAATAGATCCGCCCTGTTGTGAGCTATTTGAGTCATATCAATCCGATAAACGAAACTCAGGTTCTATTGCTCATTCGTAGTAATATACAGCTGAGTACACGTATAACCACTATTAGATAAGTAGTAGTACAAGACAATCTGAGAAGGAAACTCGTCATCCTTTATTTATAAATATTTTCACTGACACCTCTTCTGAACCAACAGTGGCCTCTGTCTACTCTGAACTCTCGTGGGGAATCTGCAAATTATATTTTTGCAGTAACATTTCGGTGGCGTGTCGACGCATTAGCAGGCAGCACAACAGCAGCAGTGGCAGGGAGCCTCTCCGCCACAGCGGAAACACAAATGTCAATGCTTTCTGTGACTGCTGCCATGATTATTATGGGAATGTCACACTGACATAAATATCCACAACCTCGCAGATAATTTTTTTCCGGCATTTTCACATTCAGTCCGACAGTGAAGATACAGACAGGAAACATATGGATGGATGGAGAGAGAGAGAGAGAGAGAGAGAGAGAGAGAGAGAGAGAAAGAGAGAGAGAGAGAGAGAGAGAGAGAGAGAGAGAGAGAGAGAGAGAGAGAGAGAGATAAAGAGAGAGAGAGAGAGAGAGAGAGATAAAGAGATAAAGAGATAAAGAGAGAGAGAGAGAGAGAGAGATGACGTGCACTACTGTTGCTTCTCAGTTGGTTACAGTATGTAAATTCTGGCTTTGTGAAGCTACAAAAGTCAAACATATCTTTGGTTTAACACCAAACCGTAAATATTAAATAGTTTTATTCTGTTAAAAAGTGAAACCAGGTTTGACGCATTGAATTATTACTCAAATACCAATTTCTTGCTAATAGCTAATCTGCCACTCCATTAAACGCGTATGCTCATTTATTTTACCCTGCAGTGTTATGATGTAGAGCGCAAATATACAACGTGCACGCATGGCGACTAAATGTATCCGTCTGCCATCGTTCCCTTTTAATCTGCCTCTCACCCCCTCCCCTCCCACGCGTGTCCTCACCTAGACTGGTTGGCTTGATGAGCTCATCCAGCATGTCGTAGAAGGGCAGCCTCTGCAGCTTGACGTCCGGGTGGAGCGGGTGCAGCGTGGCCGAGGCCGACAGGTGGTGCGTCAGCCCGGTTAACTCGTGCTTCCCGGGGCCGAGCAGCGAGAGGGGCAGTAAGGCGGCGGGCGACGGGGCTCCGCCGTGACCGGCGTGGCCCTCGTACGCCAGCTGTGTCAGGCCGGCGGGCAGCGCGGCGCCCCCTCCGCCGACCACGCCAGCCGTGGCCGGGTGGTGCGGCCCGGGCATGGCCAGCTCCGAGTGGGACACCATCTTGGCGGGGAAGCGTCGTCGGTAGAGCTCTTTGACCTTCATGTGCACGGCGGGGCTGCTGCCGGCCTTCAGCAGATGCAGCGCCTTGGTCAGCAGCTCGTGCTTGCGGCCGTGTTTGTTGCGCCCGGCGTAGCCCAGCAGCACCTGCAGCTCCGACACCCGCAGGCTCATCACCATTTGCTGTGGCGAGACGGAGGAAGAGAAATCAACTTTTGAGACGCCAATTCGTGACTTTTACAGTTAGTCGACTAATGGCGTTTTTAATGTGAAATGAGCCAAGATTAAAATGCATACAGTAATCACCACCCTGTGAGAACACGAGTAAATAAAAAGCATACTGTTGTGTGTGTGCGTGTGCCATCATCTGTGTGTGTGTGTGTGAGAGAAGGCAGAAGACTAATCAGGATTTTATTTTGCTCTTAATATACAGAATCGAAAGACCATTGATGAGGTTTCCTCATTCACAATGGTGTTGGGATACAAAACTAAAAAAGCTGACAATAAATCCAACAATGTATGAAAGCTAAAAGTAAAAATACAGGATAACTAACATGCTGAGGCGTAGATAATAAAATAGAAGAGATAAATAGAGTGACGTATAAAAACAAAATCAAATAAATAAACCAGGTAAAATTACAGTTAAAAACATTTACAAATCAATTAATGTTATGTCCCGTGTTACAGACGGAAATGGAAATTAAATGAAAATAAAACGATGGTTTAGGATTAATAGCATTTTGAGATTTCTTGGGGCATTTTTAAACTTCGTCTCCTATGATTTCTGACACTGATTGTGAACGGGACCTGGCAATGCAACGACAGAGATTCTAAAAAAAAAAAAGTGCCCAGCTGCACTACAAATTGACAAAGGCTCAACTTTATGCAAACGTCCTCTGATGCAAAGCGAGTGAAAACCCGACGAGAGCAAATCACACAACTTTAACAACTCTTTCAACAACGCGAAATGTGTTGAAACAGACAGAAAACAAAGCTATTCTGCCCGCTGGAAACAAACTGTGCTACAGGAAATTAAAAAGCGTCCTGCGTAGTGCGGCGATTTAGTCAGAAAAACAACTGTCCGGTCCGAGCGGAGTCCTGCATGTAAATTAGTGTGACTTATGTGTTCAACGCTACACACCCACAGAGCTGCAGGTTCATGAGAAGCCAGAGACCGACTACTACTTTGTGTGAAAGCAGCGTTACTCTGCGCGAGGCTCGGAGCACTCCCAGGGAAACGCTTCAGAAGTTGCCGTGGAAGAAGACATCTGGCTGCTCTGCTAGCCCTCCTGCCTGACCAGGTACGGAAATAAATGGGACGGATTGAATTTTTAAAAACGCATAATTGGATGATTTGCATCAATATTCGGTGTCTTCATCTGGCTCAGTGCTGGTATGTTGCCTCTAAGCAATGCCAAAGCCTGCGCTGATTCTCCCCCTACGTTGAGATACCTCAGCATGGCACAGCTGGCGGTTTGCCTCACAGATGTTTAAAAAAAAAAAAAACGACACACACTGTTGAGTTTTCCTTCTGGCAGAAAGGCATTTCATTGCACTACGATGCATACCATAAAAGTCTTAGAACAGCTTAATTTCCTGACATGTGTAAGCCATCAGCTGGATCATCATCTGTTTGGATAATAGAGACACCACTGACACTGGGAGGCAGTGCGCTCGATGCAGCAGCGTTTTGTCCGTGTTGGAAGTGACAAAGAAAACTACAAAGGATTGTTTCATGCTGAACATTAATATTATTTCCAAGAAACTTATGAACACATCTCTGGTAAGCACAAGATTCAAAGTGGTGCTTTTGTGTGATTCTGTCCGTTAAATCAACTAAACGTATGTTAGCCGACTAAGAATTTCTTTGGCCGAGGACAGTCCTTCTAACTTCAGGGAAAACTTAACAAAGAACAGCAAAGTTTAGTTCTCCCCTCAGTGAATGTTACTACTCAGCACTTCCTGCACCAGTCTGAATGTAAAGGCCATGATTAATTATCACATGACGCCGCTGCAGCAAATGCTGAAATTCCATTACTCAGCTCAGGAAATTAAAAGAACAAACACAGGCCAGCTTGGATTTATAAAGAGAAACACAACCGCATGTATCGTTACTACATTACATTACTATTAAAGGGTGCCCTTGAGCAAGGCTCTAATTGTTTGCTCCAAGTGACTGAGGACAGGTGTGAATTTTAATGACTTTTAAGTTTTAATGCACTCAAAACCTCACCTCATAAACAAGCTGTTGGCTTAAAAGGGGAAATGTTATATTTAGAAAAATTTTTCACTCTAAAATGTTCGAGTTTAATCGTCGTTAAATGGTAAAAGCCAAAGGAAGCACAACTGCCTCGAATATAAATAGTCGCGATTGAGAGGCTTTGTTGTTTCAAATAATCAGCTACCAACAGTCATGTCAGTGTTAGCCTGTTTGAGGCTTCATGTATTAAACAAACTTGAGAAAAATAAACCAACCCTTTCTTTAATTGTAGTGTTTTTCCATCGTTCTTTGATTAGAACAAAGATACAGAGCAAATGGAAACGGGACAAGTTAGAGAGCGCGACGCATAAGCTCCTCGTCTTACGGTGGAGGTGGGTCATAAACAAGAAACCTCAGCTCATTAACCAGCAGCCATCATAAACATTCATTAACCACGTGGACAGTTCTGTGGCAAATCATAGCTATGAGACAGACCTTAAAGTAAATAAATCTCTCACACACACACACACAGACAGACAGACACACACAGACACACACAGACACACACACACAGACACACACACACACACGCCTGTAAGAATGTCTTGGACAAACATCCTCCCCTCATCTCCTTTAATGACAGAGCAGGATGAAAAAAGCGCAGACGCACACAAACACAAACACACGCCCCTCAAATGACAAAGCACACCGGGCTGTTAGTGTTTCCGGCTAATCAATTATACGTCCACAGTTCTAATTGTTATGTACAGAATATATGTGCTGTGGTGTCCATATAAAGGATTAAACCTTTAAGCCTTTGAGATTTTCTCGTTTTTTTTTTTTTTTTTTTTTATAATGAGGCCAATTCCTCTGGAGACTTGCATTTCATTGACATTTAAAATGACATATATGAGAGCTGTAGGCAGTTTTCTGTGGCTGAAAAGTAGCAGCTACTTTTTAGACTTGAAAAAAAAAAAAAAAAAAAAAGACGAAGCTGCAACAATACTAGAGACGTTCCGATAAAATGTTTACCAATCGGCCGATACGGTCAACCGATCCGATACCAGTGCGTTAAAAACAGAAAGAAAGTGTCTTAATAAAAGTTAATTTCCTCTCTAAGATCTAGTTTATGTTGCTGTGAAAACATCTCCTTCAAAACGACTCCATTTATTCAAGTTTCTCGGCAAAAACAAAATTTGACAAGATTACGTTTGAACACATCATAATAACGTTATAATTTACCGTCGCTTAACCGGAATGGAGCTTGAACGCATCATCATGCAACTCAACGGCATCCCCGTTAACGTCAGCTGTTATTCAGCCAGTCAGGACTGTGCTGCCCACCGGGCCGCGAACAGATAACTTTAACTAGCTCTCCTCCTGCAGATTTCACGTGTTGCTTTTGTTCCTGTGAAACAGAAATGAGCTGATAAATTATACGATAACGTGATATCGGATCCGTGGATAGACTCGCATACTCGCTGGTACACAACCCAGCATTTAGGCCGTATCGGAGGCATTTCAGATATTGGTATTTTTTTTTTTTTTAAACGAATAGAGTCAAGTCAATACGTTACTTGCAATGTTGACGAGGACAAAACTGAACCTTATTCTACTGCTGTCCTACTTTGCTATGAGTATCATGTAAATGCACAAATATAACAAGAAACATCTTACGGGTCCAAAACTACTTTCATTTGCAGAAGGTGTAAATAAAACCTCTCTCTCTCGTCCCACCACAGAACTGCACTGTTTCACTAAAACCGACGTATGAACGGTACTTTTGGAAGGAACTGAAACCTCAAAGTTGTTGCATGTTCGTGTAACTTGTTCCACTTTTGCACATCTAGCTTTCAGTGTCTGCACTACCCTCGTGAAACATAAGTCACCCATAACGTTTTCAGCCCTTTTCCACTGCAGGAACTTAACAAAACGTAGATATTGGAACAGATCCGGCTTTCATGTCCACTGTAAATGCGAATTCCACCTACCTTCAGACAGATTACAGAAGAAAATGAAGGATGGTGGTACGTGCAGTGGAACTAACCGCACAACTACGAGGCGCTGGACGCCGTTTGGGCCTCGGACTGCTGACCAGCTGCTGGTCGCCAAGAGTGCACTTTTTAAACCTTATTGTAAATAAGTATCCAAATAAAACACATATCAGCAACACTTCTTCAATTGAGGTCTATGGTGCAACCACTTACTTCACTGGCACATTAAAATAATGAGGTCAGTCCCGCTGTATAAAAAAAAATACTCAGTCTAATACAGGAAAAATAAATTCTGTTTACTCAGAGGTACAAAAAGTCCACCAAATATTCATATTTATGCTGCAACTTGTTTTTGTGTGCCAGTTCTGTTTTAAAAATGTCTTAAACAACTAATTGATTATCAGTATTGTTGCAGATTAACGTTTCTGTCAATCGACTGATCGTTAAGTATCGTCAGGTTCTTGCATTGAGAGATTTGAGACAACCAAACAAGCTCCACACAGCTCAAAGAGAGAGAGCAGAGGCTGCTGTCACATATACATAGCCACACACACACACACACACACACACACACACACACACACACACACACACACACACACACACACACACACACACACACACACACACACACACACACCTCGATATATTCAACATCCAGACATATTTACCAGTCAGGACGGAGACCTGTCCTTGTCCTTTGTTGCTACAAACTGACATTAAAAAGGCACATTCATCGAGGGAAAAGAATAAAGAAAGTAATTCTGATGGCTTCGGGCTGAAGCACACTGCAGTAATAAAAACACATCAGTCAAACACAGACAGCAGGAAGCTCAATCACAGGTGCAGCACGCAGGCAGCAGCTGTGTGTCTGTGGACTTCCAACATTTACAGAATACTTTTTTTACAGAACAGTTATTTAAATAATTCAATGGTATTCAGTTTTAACTTGGACAGAAGACACACACACACACACACACACACACACACACACACACACACACACACACACCAAGAAACTCTCCTGCTGGCGACATAAACGACCAGTTCCATGAAATATGCATGCTGTGGGGAAGAGGGTGTGAAAAAATGATGACACTGGCTGCCCACCATTTCATATACGTACGTACACCCACACAGACCCACACAGACCCACACAGACCCACACACACCCACACAGACCCACTAAGAACCCCCTCTCCCCTCCCTCTCCCTCCACTCTCACTACAAAGCAAACACACTAAAGAGAGACAAATACACACAAACACTGGCTCAAATAAACGTGACGCAAACAAAAAGCACACACACTCTTTCAGCACACTGCGGATGTGTAACATTCCTCTGGCTTAAAAAAAAAAAAAGGGGGCAGTGGTGGTGGTGGGGGGAGACAGCGCTGCGTATGGAGGAGAGACCGCTGAACGGCTCTCACTATCTCCTCTCTTCTGCACTCCTCTCCATCAGCCAATCATTCTCCTTCCCAGGACAGGTGGCCCCTAAACGCCTCCATCTTCCCGGTCAACAGGAGGGAGGGGAGGAGGAGGAGGAGGAGGAGGAGGAGGAGGAGGAGGAGGAAGAGGTTTCTGAAGCTATTCAATCATCCGGCAAGACATTCTGAATTTCAGCTTACAATTCAAAACACAAGCGATATTCAGTTTACTGTCATATAAGACAAAGAAAAGCTGCAAATCCTCACATTTGAGAAGGTGGAATCGGAATGGCTTTAGACTTTAGCTTGAAAATGACTCAAATCAATTATTAAAAGTGTAATTTGGGTGAAATATGTAGCTGCGCTTTCACAGCAAATCCTCCTGCACTTCATGAAGCATTGGAAGTCGTGAAACAACTTGCTTACTGATCTCCCGACGACAAAAAAAGAAGAAAAAAAAAACCCTCTGAACTGAATTACTAAAAATGTACCTCTTGGCTTAATTCACACACAAAAAAAAAAAATCATGTGTCACTGATTTGACCGCAGTGAAAAGTGGGATTTCAACAAAGCATGTTTGTGTGCGAATGTGCTCTATTGTGTTGTTTTACTGAACCAACTTGACATGTAGGTGCAAAGGGAAGCTGCAACAAAGGAAGGAGGGTGAAAGAGGGAGAGAGAGGGAGAGAGAGAGGATACAACACAAAGAGAATAGCTGGTGGTAACAGGGGAGTTTCTACACACACACACACACACACACACACAAAAACACAAACACAAAAAAAACACAAACACACACACACACAGCATGCTGACCAGTCTGTGGATTTAAAGAGGAAGTTTCTGCCTTAAATTTACCGGCCTATGACATTTTGGTTTCCAAAGAAAATATGAGAATTCACTGAGTCCACCGCAACGATATTCTTGACGGACTCTAACGGCCCATGAAACAACATTTTGACCAACACATGACACTAAAAAACCGAAACCCAAGAAAAACCAAGAATGATGAAATTTTCCTCAGGCAAGTAAACCACTGCACCAAAATTCATTTAGAAAGAGCAACACACTACTGGAGCTGTGCAAAGAAAGGTCACTGCAGAGCCACAGACGGGTGTCATTTCGCTGTCGTGAAAGAAGAAAAACTCCGTGATATCACGAACTGGACAATATGTTACGAAAACATCACATTTTCACACCGTGCGTGATTGTAAAGTGATTAAAAACATGTATCGCCTCTCAAAAAGACACCAAATGATTTCCACAGTCAAAATGTTGGCAACATATTTTAATTTACTGAGGATTAATGTAATTCTTTAGAAAATGAAAACTCTACCATAACTACTCTGTAATGTACTTTCACATAATTCTGCTTTAAATTTACTTTAACTTGAAGCGTTTTGTGCTCCAGCAGCATTGTTTCAAATTTTTTTTTTTAATACAGGAACTTCTCCTGTGACCTTTTGGGGAACTCAGGAATTTTATTGCTTCCTGGCCGTTGTTACTTCGTCCCCCAAAAAGTCCCTCCTGAGGTCATACTTTTTGATGTCTTACGTTTGTGGTGTCTGACCAGTTGCTGAATGGTGTAATACGAGCCTCATGAGTCATTCTGAAGCACTTAATCCATATAATCACTAATAAAAATAAAATAAAACATATTAGGACATGGTATGCAAATATATTGTAACTGAATTTGAAAAAAAAAAAAGCCTTTATTTGACATTGTTTGTCGTGTGATGACCGGAAATGAGGAAGAGAACAATATGCAACAAATGGTCGTAATCTTAACCCCGTAATTTCCCTTTCAGCAAAGTTTACTGATTGTCAATTGCAATGCAAATTACTCACATAGATAAAGTAACTGAAAAGGATTTGATATAATGCTATCAAACCCCAATACCAGGGCTTGACGATATACATCAGCATTTGTATCGTCAAGGCTGATACGTTGGCCAATATAAATTTAGTGCAAATATATTTGTAACAGTGTGTGAATTAAATCTAAAAGGCATCTGTATATTTCATTGAATTTCTAAAAAATATCTCAGCGTGTGTATGCATAGCAAATTAAGGCTGTGAAGGGATGACAGCTCTAAATGTTGGATTTCTCACCAAAAGTCAACACAACTAACATTTACAGAAAGTTTTGAGCAAAGCCGGAACAGATGGAATAGGATGAAAATAAAAGCCCCGTGCGAGTCCACCGGCAGAGCGGTAAACATCACAACACTCAGTGGTCCTTGCAAAGCTAACTTTCTCGCAAAGACAAAAGACGTTCTCAAAAAAAAACCAAACTGACTGAACATAAACTTTACATCTTCGCGTCTCTGGTTCATAAGTCACATATCCGCTCTGATGTTTGGACCGAGTCTGGATGTTATTTCTGCCTCACGCTGTTTCTTTCTTGTGCTTGCTGAGACTTGTTGCTTCCTTTTTTCAAAAACATCTGTAGCTGACTCTGCGTTCACGCTGGCCCAAAACTTTTGAGAAAACATTGTTGGGCCAAATGGCGCCGATTACAAACTAACAAACCCTGATATCAAGGAGCTCTCACAGTTAGATCTCCATCTCTGTTGATCCCTCACAGAAAGTTCCACATTACAACCACAACACATTAGAAGACCACTTTGGGAAAGACAAAAAAACAACAGGGTATCAGTTTTCTGAATATCCATATTTCAAGACGACATCCATACAAAGACAGATAAATCTAAAGATGCCTCTTCTTCCTCACAGTTGTGTCCGTCTGTCCCGTACTTAGCAAGCGGTTTTTGACACCTCATAGGTGAGCTTTTTTGAGAAATCAAAAAACGTTCTCCAGGGTGAATAAAACCGAACAGGCCTTTTAGTGTGAGCAAGGAAACGGAGCTTTTCCCAAAAAAGGTAAACCTCTTGTAGGGCTCAGATGTGGCCGGGTCTGTAAATCATTTAAACTCATTTTATATCGCCGATCACAGGTCGCACTTGTGCTTCGTGATCAAATCACTATTCCAGACTGGTGCAAAGAGAAACAGGAGCAAGATATTTCCCCCACATCCTGTAATGTTGGTGTTTCAAACATCTCTACAAAATGTATTGAAAAATTGGGAGCATTTCGGCACTATTTCATGATTTCATTGTTTTTCAATCAGCCGGTTAACTGCGGACATCGTCTTGGCGTTCACTCTGAGCTGGACTTAAACGATGGTAACTACAGTCTCATCTCTCTGAGGATGTTTGGTAGATTCTTGTCAGGCTGGAGAGAGGTGGTGTGGGGTGATAATTTGCTTTGTCCAGAGCTGTTGAGAATGACTGATGGAGGGATAAAGGGAAGGGGGATGGGGGACAGAGAGAAAGCAGCTGAGCCTCTAAACCAAATGAAATTCTCCACGGCTCCAGTTTTTGCCATCAGTTTGGTATGGCTGGTGGCATTACTGTACGTCAGATACCCGTGAGCCTCGTCCACCGTTGCTATGGAGAAGAAACCGGGCAGATGCACGAATCAGAGCCGTTCCAACTAGAGATGCACCGATACAGATATGGGTCCGATACGGACTGAAATAGCTGGATGGATCCGGTATCGGTGACAATAGGCCGATCTGGTGTCAGAAACCATTATTTTTCTAATGAAGATGTGCTGAATAACAATTCAGCACATCTATATCTGTTTTCAAAGTTAGGAAAGCAATGTTTAAGTCAAGCAGGATGTTGCCTGACACATAAAACAATGATCTCAGTCACTTCAACCTTAGTGAGGCAAACAGTTTAGTAACTAAACACAGGTGTTGGATCGGTACTCGGTATCTGCATCACCCAAAGCCCAGGTAAGGCTTCGGCATCGCAATTGGGACCAAAACACCTCACTTTAGTTGCCAAAATCATACAAAATGGATTCAGAATCTGAAACCGACCATTATTCTCTCAATTAATGATTTGACCACTTAATGCTCGAAAATAGTGAGACCTTCAATCGCCTTTGTTTTGTCTCAAAAAACACTCAAAGATATCCAGTTTACAATTATACAGTAGAACACAAAACAAAAGCAAAGCAAATCCTCATATTTGAGAAGCTGAAACCAGAGAACTAACTAACTAACTCATCTTGAGCTTCTACTTTGTTAGAAGGTAAAAATGTTCTGCCATCAATTGAATGTCTGTTCACAAAATGCACCTTGGGAGTCGTAGTTCACTTCTCTCTTTATCAAAGATTGCCTGTTCAAGCTTTGAAAATGCTTCAAATGGCTGTCATCTAACATCGTCTAAGCATATAATTAACAGGACCCCCTCCCCCCTCACACTTCTCAACTCTACGTCAGTAATATTTTAAAAACAGAGCACTAAACTGCAGGTAGCTTGTTTCCATGTCTAATGTGTGAGAGAGAGATTCAGAGTGACACTACTGCATCTGCCAGAGGCTTAGATGTTACACACACACACACACACACACACACACACACACACACACACACACACACACACACACACACACACACACACACACACACACACACACCAACTCTTGCATGCTGATAGACAATAATATCAACATTATTTCTCCCCCTGCTGATATCAAGGAAGTAAATTGTTAGGTAAAAACAAAATCACGAATCAGCACCCGACTGCGTGTTTACGCCTCCAACTGTGAAATGTCAAAATGTCTTCAGTGAAAAGGGTCTATAATTGTTTTATCAGTGTGTTTATATTAATTAATCTAATCAGGGGAATACGGCAAACTCACAAATGTGCCAAACACACACAAGAAATACTTCTCGGTTATCATGCGAAGGTGCTTCAGTTCAAGTGAGCGCACACGCAGGACGGACACAAAGACGCTGCCTGCATGCCACAAAGAGTTGGCATGCGAGGGAGAACATGTTCACAAACACACACAAAGCGCCAGCACCCACGCAAACACGCAAAGAGCGCTAACCCTCGCAATGATCGCATGTGCTGGCCAAATGGCTGGTGTGTGTGTGTGTGTGTGTGTGTGCAAATACCTCAAATGCAGTGTTCAGTCACATGACTATCATATACATCACATGCAAGCAATGAAAACGTCTACATGTGTGTGTGAATGAATCTGCTTAGTTAGCTCAAAACCTTCCTTTTCACAGGGCTGACGAAGACTTTTTTTTTTTTTTTTTAAAGTATGTTTGATAATGATTAACCTTCACCTATGCTCAGAAAAAAAGTCCTAGTACAAATTGTGCTGGCTTAGGAAGACAAATTTAGGCGAGCTTTTTTTTTTTTTCCATAATGCCTGAGGCGACAAAGTCCATCATAAATATTTTCCTCCCTCATGACGACACTGAGAAGTAATGCGGTGAAACAGGAGTCTCGAGACCACACCTCGATTCTGACTCCGACTCTAGCCTTCAGCTACATCATGATTTTACATTTAAAAAAAAGGTTCACAAAACACCGGCAGTCATCTTAAGCTGAAACCTGGATTTAATGATCGAGAATGCAGCTGTTGGTTCGCAGGTCTCGAATTGCAATCGATCACCAATAACTGTGGCCGTAGTCGCACTACAAGTGGTTTTAATTATCCTGTGAGACAGAAATTCATCACACGGTCGTGGAAGAGACTCTGTTCTTACTCATGGTTATAACTTCATAACACAACAATGAATGACCCACAACTAACTTTCTTTGCCAAGTTGAAAGCAACATGGCACACACAACAATAGGTGACACATGAACAGCTTGTAAAACTAATAATTATAACTATTATTATAACGACTGCAGTCGTCAGTAGCGTCAGCGAAACAGCGAGGCCAACGTGTAAGCCGGCGTTGTCCCGATGCTCCGCGTACGACAGGAGAAGCGAGCGGTGGAGCAACATCACTAGAATCCAGCTGTGCGAGGACGTCGTCCCGCTACAGACAGACAATCGAGAAAGACTCGAATTCGGATGAATTATTAAAACACTGGATATGAGGTATTTCTTGACGGGGGCGAAAATACTTCAGCCAAGCTGTCGCCCAGTCAACAGTCGCTCACTTTTCTACAACAGCAGTCCTGTGGTCCGTTTATAGTGTTTATTCAACCAATCTTAAAATATATTGTTGTGAAAATAAATTTGTTGGCAACTTATTTCTTTTTAAGTACATTTCTTTTTTTTTACGATGTTGCAGTTTGCACAATAAGAATTGTTTACACTCTGCAACTCTGCAAAGCAAACCCCACTGTAATCAAAGCCTTCAGTGTGACATTAAAATGTTTCTCATATTCCATTTACTCCTAACTGTATAAACCTATAAACGCCCAATCAAATAGCCCAAAAATCACAACACCACCATGAGGGGGAGACGGCCCAGCTAACGAGCAGGACCACGGCAGAGCGGCGCGGCAATTGGTTTGTCACGGTGTGGCTCAAGTGGGCCGACCCATGCTCATGGGAAAAAAACCCTGTTAGAAACAGGTAACTTGGCCGCGGATGCATAAGAGACAATCGAAACAGAAGCGCCCACATCGGTCTCTCTTGCTCTCTCTCTCTCTGTCTTCGGCGTGCATGTGGTTCAAAGACGCTTTAAAGTCAATATGGACAACGGAGAAGCCCTGTTGACCGACTGCTGCCAGAGTCCGAACCTGAGTTCAACCCAGGATGGAGAGTCACAAGCAAACATCAGCTGACGAGAGCCGGCGCGTTCAGATCGACTGCCAGCGTGTGTTTAACCCCCGAGACACAGCGTCCGACTGAATGGGTTACAGTAAAAGTCTAAAAACCTCCGCTAGCGTCCCCTAGAGGCAGTGCTGGCCGATGCACCTAAACAGACCAAAGCAGCGGCTTTAAGCAACCGACATTGTTCCCCTTTGCGCTCCACGTTTGCAAGCAGAGCAAAAAATACATAAATGTCTGCTGCACTTTACATGGTTATGAGGAGGTGAACAGTAATGCAGTTCTTTTGAGTCCCAGGAGACCGGGAGATGGTGAGGCTAATAATGTTGTGCCAAGCATTTTCTGCAAAGGTTCTGCAGGATGTGTGTGTTTGTGCGGAGGATGTGGAGGCAGATTGTGGGGGTGCGGAGGAGGGGGGTGTTGCACACTACCTGGCCATTATATAAAGCTCCCACTCTCGGCTAGAGGGCTCTGTAGTGAGCGCCAACTCCCTCCCCATCCTCCTCCCCTCTCTGTCCTCCCATCCCCCCACCTCTTAGCCTTCCAGCTACTCTGACTCAGGCTAAACTCTGAAATACCTCCGCCTGTTGTTTTCTCTCCCTCCTGCCTCCGTGGTATCAAAATCACGGTGCGCATTGTGGATCAAACACAAGACAGAGTTTGGGGACTTAAACGTGGATCGAGTCATTCCTCCCCCGAGCAGGATCAGCCAGCGCAACCCCGGCTGGACAGAGTTCAGAATGATTTCTCTTTGAATCATTAGCACGTTAAATGCTGTGCCATCACACCCGAGGCTACGGAGGTCTAGTCCCAGCTTGCCACAGGCAGATGGCGAATCTGAAACCCGTCCCCTTCGATGCTGAACGCCACAAAGATGTGATGACAGGGAAGGGTTTGTAATCTGGTGCCAAAAACAGTGCAGGTACACGCTGCTGGTAGCAACCACACAACACAGATCTTCTGCCATGAATGTGGACAAACACAAGCGGCAGGAAAAACTCTGACTGAGAAGAGCGATGGCAAAGTGGTACAAATAATTAAGCGGGGATGAAAACACCTGTTAGATTGTCAAGGACCTCACCCCCCCCCCCGCCCCCCCCTGTGCTGAGGAAATAAGGGAGGAATGGAAGCTAGAAAACTCTGAGAACAAAAGACACTGGACACTAAAAACCTTGGACACTAAAACCTCACTGCACTGGTTTGGTGAGAAAATGACGGAGAGTAGGAAGACACCCAGTCACTCGCCCTCTGCACCCTTTTAATCGTGCAGGGTTGGTTGAGGTCCGGAGACACCGAGACGAAGGGGAATGTTCGAGACAGCAGCCTGGAAGAGACGGTAGCTTGTCTGCAGGCCGCGCAGCGAACATGTTGCGGATATAGAGTAAAGAGCACAGGTCCCCTTCTATCTGGAGAGAGGCCTCTCTGATGTTGAGCTACACGTCAGGGCCGCGTGGGAACCACAGTTGCTTTACTGGGGTCTAGTCCTGAGCTTCATTAAGCAAAAGAAGGCAACCTAGACGGGTGCACCGGGCCGGTCTGTGCTGAATAAAGTCTCCAAATTCAATTTCCACTCTGCTTCACATCTCACGACGGCTGCATGATGGGAGGAAAACATGCCGTAATTAGTTTTCGCTGAAATCATAACTATGATGCAGAGAAAACTATTTCAATCTAATTAAATTTTCTAAAATTAAACATAACAAACGGGAACAAAAGATGCTCATGATACATTGCGCCTCAATGCCCCCCCCCCCCCTATACCTCTCCCATCAGTGCTCAACAAGAACCTTTTTAAACATGGTTGCCAGGGTGACAACCAGACATCAGCTTTTGGTTGCCGGAACTGAAAATATGGTTGCCATATTTAGCCACCTTATAATTAGAGTAATTAAGATACGAGCTAAAATGTGACGTGTATGAATGACATGTTCTAGCCCACTTGCTTTGCGGTATAATTTTCCGAGATACTTCGCCTCCCAAGACGTCACTTATGGCTTTTCATTCAGGTTTCATTTGGTTCTTAGTCAATTAAAAGCAATTTGCACATTTCTTTGTGATGTTGACGGGTTAGCCCAACTTTTCGCCCTGACAACAAACAACTTAACTTTTCCATTGTCTCTAAAAACAGACGCCTGTGCGTACGAGGAGTGTTGGTGCGAGTAAACACACCAACACACCTGCAGCGTTGTCCGGTTCTGACTGTACCAATAATATTTAAATGAATCAATACCAATAATCAATAATGCAACAAATATTTTAAAAAAATGTGTATTTTGAGGTTCATGTTTTGCCGTTTGCTGTCCCTATATTTTATGTTACACTGTGGTTGACACTGGCAACCAAAGACCAAGAATTGGTTGCCAATTTCTCAAAACGGTTGCCAATGGCAGCCTGGCAACCCCTACCGTCGAGCCCTGCCCAATTACACCTGATATGTGGTTCGGTCCGGTTTAGAGTATGGATACCCAGCTCGACCCAACGGTTCGGACAAATATCTACAAATTATGTTCTGGTTGGGTCTACTTGGTTCGGACTGCTTGAAGTTCTTTTTAGTGAAACTATTGGGTAAAAATACATGAAAATGAGGGGCCTACTGTCTGTGTAAAACAAAAAGCCTGTCGGGTTCGTGTCAGGCTCAGTTACTACTCTCCCTGAGCCGCCACTGGTCCAGACTACCTCCGATCTTAGACGTTTTAATCCCGTATGAAATTATCAAAAAACATTCATTTGTAGGTATTTCATTCCTAAATTCTCATCTTTATCGCATTGGGTATTCGTGTTGTTACTGTCAGCTCAACAGGCAAGTATGTTTTAAATGAACATGAACTTTTAATTAAATATATTCATTGATACTTGCGTGACACATTTTTGGCACAAGTGTTAACAGTAACGAACTGTATGGCAGATGACAAGGCTGGAATAGTTTCACCAGCTCTACTTAAAACTGCAAAAGTCCTTTCTGGAAATACTTTGCCTCTGAGGCAATATCATTGACTGACAGTAATGATATTGTACTACAATGGAACATTTTGGACAATGATAATGAAATATATAAATATATGACTAGGTATGGTCTGATAGCATTCACTGATAACGGTTTCATGTATCATGGTCATTAATAGCTGGGTATTGAAATGCACACCAGTGCTTTATACAAGCATATTTTCTACAAGACTATTCTTTCTTAATTTAGCTAAATAGATTACTAACATTCATCAGTGTTGAATATAATCTTGAACTAAATGTCACTTATATTACTCTCCTAGCATCATCTCGTCAACTGTGCAGCATTTCTTCGCTCCACTTTCACTGCACACACTGAACTAATGGATTAGTCAAAGATAAGAAAATAAAGCCACAATCGTAGGAAATCAATGAATTATTATCACAGGTACTATTGTGAAAAATGGTCATTCACAGTTTGGTTCCCTACAGTCATCTGCTGGCATCACACAGAGCAGATAACTTCACAGAAATGTGTTTATTGCATAAAAACACTCCAAAGTACTCAATGCAGAATCAACCACCATTATTCTACAGCTCACCAGAACATTGTATTTTTATTTTGTCCTTCAGGGTAAAACATACACAGCTGTTTGCTTTAAAACGCAGAGTGGTTTTCCGCTCGAAGCCGGCTCCTAAAGAATAGAGTGTTTGGTGAATCAGTGTCTTAAGCTGCCGTCCCTCAGGTCACAGGTCACCGGCGAGGCCACGTCATGCGCGCACTTCTATTATTAAGCATTAACTCTTTAAGCTAACTGTTCAGGACTCTTTACCAGTCGCCTGAGACAAAACACTGTGTGGCTGCAGGTGTCGTGATATGATGTTAAACAGACATCAAAGAGGAAACCACTTAAAAGACAAAAACCTTATGAAGAGTACAGGTGTCTTTCTTTTCTTTTGATGACATAGCCTGACCTTAAATGTATTTTTCCATTTATCTTCAAAACGTACCAAAAAATACTTCTATATCTTAAGGTGAAAAGATACATTTTATGTGTTAATCAAAATAAGCCAGCATCTCGCTTTAATCCTTGTTGTTTCCTTGAGACGTTTACCTGCATTACATCCGGACAAAACACCCCAGAAAACACACATAAGCCTCGCCAGGAATTAACTTTACATTAAGTTACTGTAAATTAGAAAATGTTTCATACTTCCATTCAGCAAGTATAGAAGGTTTTCCCCATTAACTTGCAAATATATGCAGCAAGGTGTACCTTTAAAAAAAAAAAATGTTTTTCTATTTGGGTAACCTGTAGAGTCGCTGCTACCCGACAACACAACGTCTAACATGCTGCTGCACATGGAAATAGATTTATTGGAAAACGACAGCTAATCCTGATGCATGTCATACAAAAATGTATATCTGCCACATCACAAGTGAGTTATGAGTCAAGAACTACAAAAGAGACAGTGTGACTAAACTCTAGTATTTATGGACTTCAAGGTGAGGGTCTGACAAACACACCAGACTACTGAAGCCTGCAGCGGCATAAAGAAACATGATGACAGGCCTTTCACGGGGCATTTATTTTTTATGAATGTATCGCTCTTGATTCACACTCTTGATATTTCAACATTTAAACAAACCTCCACCCCCGAAAGAAAATTCTGCAGCCAGTGAAATGCCCGTCTCTCTTCCTCCTGTTGGAAACACAGTCGAGCTTCAAACTGCTGCCTACCCATGTCTGTCTCAAATGTGACACGTTTCCACGGCAACGGGACTGTGTAACAAAATCGCCACAGGAGTTAAGAAAAAAGAAAAAAAAGAAAAAGAAAGCTCCATCTCGCCGAAACCGAACAGAAGTCGGTGGCTGCAGACAAGATGTGCTCTCGCGGGGCAAAATCTCCCACAACAACATCAACAATATCAACAACAACAATAACAACAACAACAACAGCTTGAATGCTGGTTTGACCCGGCTGAGCATATAGAATATAAGTAATGCAGCGTGACGTGTGAAAACATGTTTGATATCTTCATCCGGCAGCCTTCCTGATAAACTTCACTAACTGCAGAGAATAAGGGAAACGGCAATAAACTCTCTACAACAGTTGGCTCAACACCGGAGACCTCCGACATCTCCGTGGCAGACGAGACATGAAACATCGGCATCGCGTTTCACATAGTGAGCTTTTTTTTTTACATTCTGCTGTTCGATGTTGCACATCCACCTCTCATCAATCAGATTTTTTTTTTTTTTTTTTTTTTTTTTTTACAATTCCAGTACTTTTTTTTCTCTTTGCCTGAGATGACACAAAGAAATGCCACAAGAATCTAACTCTTCGTCACCGAGAATGAGCTTCAAACACACCAACAGTTATCATTCACTCCGCTGACGTCCGATTCCCTTTAAAGTGAAAATTAACTGTAGTGATAATGACAATGACAAACAGAGCAATAGGCAGGTGCTGAAAGGATGTAGGGGAGCAGAGACGAGGGCCTGTATCATTAGGGATTAACCTCGCCACAGGCTCTACAAATAGACTGTCTCCACCTATAAGCCGCCAGCGCACAGACAGTTATTTGTATTGCCAGGTTGCTGCTGCAGCAGCAGCAGCTCCAGAGAAGAGAGAAGACAGTTCAAAGAAGCTCAGGCGGATCGAGACTCCTGTGAAACAAAATGCGATTCAACGATGACACATTTGGGGGGAGGGGGGGGCAAACATCAGAGGCTTTCCACGCGCACAGGTTGTGTCTAAGAAGACTGCATCTCGGATTTATGCACTGATTCGGTGTGTAAGCTAAAATGACAAAAGAGCCAAAAGGAAACCAGAGCAAACGGTGTTGCCAGATCAGATTGACGGTTCGCGGCCCAATCACAAGTTAAAACCAGTCCAGTTGAATAAAAAACAAACAAAAAAAAAACAGATGAAATCCTCAGAAACCACATCATGAGCTTACAAAGCATGCAATCTGCATCAAGCAAACGAAAGATGGCATGTCGGATACATTGGCAGCCCACAAAAGAGTCAGACAACCAAATGCACAACATTCCCATGTCGATGACGTCAAGGTAAGTAGGTCCTCTGTTGTAGCAACGACTCAATAAAACTCACAATATGAAGAAGAAAAAAAAAAAGCTGAATGTTGACTTAACAGCCCAAATTATATTTACCAGTCCAATGCTATCGTTAGCCCCAATTGGGCGAAAACCAGCCAAATCTGGCAACAGTGCAAACCAGTAGATATTGACAATTAAAACAATTTTAATTCAATTGTTTTTTAAACCAAACATTCCTTTGTTTAAGTCTCTCAGCTGTGAATATTTGCTGCTTTCGTAAACTGAATTTATACATTTTTTGAACAGTTTGTTGGATAAAACAATACATTTGAAAAGGTCGCTTTAGGTTTTAGGAAACTATTTTCTGACATTTAATAGGCCAAATGATTCATGGTGTTTTTGGACTACGTCCTTAATTGGATAATTTTGCCAATACCTAAACATTTTTGTTTCTGATATAAAATCAAAACAATAAAGCAGGTAATGCCAAACTATCACGTTACGCTGAATCAATTATCTGATTAACTGGAGCTCAATCAGCAACTACTTTCATACTCAATTCATCATTTCAATCCTTTCTTTCACAAAAAAATGCAGAATATTTTCTGGTTTCAGCTTCCAATATGTGAACACTTGCAGATTTTCTTTGCTTGGGGATTTTTGCACAGTTGGACAATACAGAACTATTTGAAGGCATCACTTCAGGATCTGGAAACATGATGTTTGTTTCACAGTTTCAGTTTATAGAAAAGATTATTCATCTATTAAGGAAGAAAATATACAGTTTAGTGAGATAAAACTCACACCGTCACTGTCGTACGTTTGTAGAAGCGAGAGCGAGGCCGGCTCGGTGCAACGTCCCGGCCAGTTTACCGCTCTCTACCCGACTGGTGCACGAGAACAGAAGAGGCTCCATCTCAGGTGTGAAACTGCAGTACAATGCCCTGATGTGACTGGGGCTCATTTTGAATATTTAATATTTTCGCATCCTAATGCGGAAATTCACACAAGAAAAGAGACAGAATGGGAAATGGATCATTTGGGATTAATGTAACATTATGAAATTTCCCCTTGTTGTTGCATCAGTGTTACTGGTGTAACCACATTTGATGGCACAATGTATTAAACTGACAGTGTGAATCATGGAGCAGAAAAATGGATATGAACTAAATCTGATCAGTTAACATTAAAAAAAAAGAACAGAATTAAGACACTCCACCATTTTTTATTTTAACAAGAGCAGCATGCCACAAAAAAACATCTCTATCCTCAATCAAACTAGAGCCGTGACAATTAAGTAAACTATTGATGAGCATCTCTTATCATTCAATTCATCTAGAATAAAAAAACACGAGGACAAATGTCCATCACACCTTTCCAGCTCAAAAGCATTTATTTTTATTTTTATTCGACCGGCTGTCTAAAAACTCTCAAGTTGGATTGAAACCATCCGAAAAATAAACTGCCAACTATTTTTTATTATATATTAATTGTTAAAAAGCTCCTCAGATGGAAGGATTTGCTGCTTTTCTCATTCGTATGTGATAATAAACTGAATATCTCGAAGAATTTCTGACTGTTGGTCAGAAAAAAAGCAATTTGGAGACACTTTGAGATTCAGTAAATTGCTATTGTCCGACATTTTATAGATATAGAAAACAATTTACTGATTGACATCGGTTTCGGCCTATACCCCCAAATATTTAGCTTACATTAGGAAGATGAGAAGATTAAGGCACTGCAACCACCCCTCCTCAAAGAACTGCACTTCCATTAATAGGGGAAAGCCTTTGATAAACTATAGCAAGACCACATCTGGCTTTTCAAAGGAGGCGGAGGGTGCAGCTTCATTACAGTCTGTATAGCAGCAGAACAGCAGCTGGCACAAAGGAGCACGTATAGATCCACAGATCCCGCGCAGGCTGTGGAAACACAGTGGGGAAAAGTCTAAAAATAGCCAAAGACTCTAATCAATAACTGCTAGCTATGTTCCAACTCTGCTTTATAAAAGGTGAATTAAAACAGTGTTTCAGTGCAGCTCCAGAGCAAACACGGTGACGTAAAAGGCCACGGTGCACCTGCGATGAAGAATCAGAAGTGGAAAGAGAGGGGGGAAAAAAAGTACATTTACTCAAGTACTTAAGTACAAATTTGAGCTACTTGTACTTAGTATTTCCATTTTATGCACCTCAGCGGCAAATAAATGACCTTTTTACTCCACTGCAAAAATGAATCCAGTGGAAAACCATGCATCTCCAGATGTGTTGGTATTGAATGATTGTGATGACGAGTTACTTTATGTGCTGAAGACATTCAAGCACTTCTCAATCTGAATGAACTATTTAAAAAAAAAGCTGGAAAACACCCATCAAAGCTGAAAACAGGGCTGTTTTATAAGTTTTTAGAGATACCCGGTTCCCACAGTACAGTGAAGCGACCAACATATGATGATTTTATAGAATATAATGCATCGCTGTAAATTAAACTCCAACAGCACATAAAGTAGACATAGTTCAAATTAGCACAACTTTAAACATCCAAGTATAATCTTCTAATAATACTTAAATGAAGTTTTTTTTTTTAATGCAGGAGGTTTCCCTGTGTGGTATTACTCCGTATAGAGTGAAGCACCTGAGTGCCTCCTGCAGCCCTGTGGACCTGAGAGCAGAGCACCTCGCTGGTGTAACGGTCACCCAACGGTGCACCGTTACACGGCCATCACGCGCGTGTCAACAGGTAAAGTGCGTCACACAGGTGTTCACGAACAGGTAGCGTTACTTCGGCTGCGGACGGACTCGGCCTCGGGCAGGTGGCATCAACTTTATACTCATGCATTCACTACCGGGGAGGAATAATAAGTCCCATGTGTGCTTGTTTTCAAACACGGAGCCGCTGTCACGCTCGGAGACAGTCTGCAGAGCCGCATTTTCCCCCGAAAGTATAAATCAAAACACACCGGGAGTGAGACGGCTGTGGAGCCCGCAGGCGAGCCGCTGTCTCCCGCCGTGAAACAACGCACACGGGACGGGTTGCGAAGTGAAAGCCGCCCCGAACAGCCGGCTGCAGCCGAGGAAACGGTCCCGTTCAGCCGAGAGCGGCGCGTCTCGATATCAACATAAACACGCTCCTGCAAGCTTTGGCGCTCGCGGATTCAATTAAGTTGCCCGCTGCGTTTGGAGGATAAACCTTAAATTCTGGCAACATCTCGGCCTCCCGAGGCTTAAAGCCACGGACGCGCGGTGTGACTTGACAATCAGACGCTCGGTAACCGAGTAAAATTATAATGATTTCAGGCTGCGCCTTACCTTCAGTTCCGCACTCTCCGCCATCTTGTTTTTTTTTTTTTGCG
This sequence comes from Ophiodon elongatus, assembly GCA_016806645.1. Taxonomy (NCBI): domain Eukaryota; kingdom Metazoa; phylum Chordata; class Actinopteri; order Perciformes; family Hexagrammidae; genus Ophiodon; species Ophiodon elongatus. Next base: position 4,692,197 of record JACSYO010001856.1, on the reverse strand, counting down.
CAGGCGCCGTGAGGCGCTGTCACATGACTGGGACGCGCAGAGCTGCTGCGTGAACGTGCACACAGCCACGGGGAGGCGTTCAGGAACACAAATAAAGGGAGGAAAAAATGGTTGGCATTTCTTTTTACAATAATAATTATTATTATTATATAATAATAATAATATATAATAATAATTAATGTTATTATTATACATAATAATGCTCATAATAATGATAATAATAATGCAATGTACTCGCATTTGGTTTCTTGAGTCCTAACTTGTTGAAAGTAGCCTATACATTGTTGACCATAACCAAATGTTGGTTTGAAATTGAATTAATATTCATGCAATGTTTTCTCCTCATAACGTATTTCTAAAACTCACTTTCCGTTCACCTGTTTCTCTGTCTACACTTATTACAAAAGTGGCCATTAAATGATTTTGAAAGTCTCCCGTAAGAAAATGATTCTATCAAATAATTCCACTGGGTTTTGTTTAAAAGAAAACACAACAAAAAAACAGTATTACTGAAAAAAAAGCATCTCTGGTACATAGCAATATGGATATCACTGTGCTATCAGTGCCACACCTCAACAGCCTCGGCTCATATTCCATATTCAAGTGCTGACTAAAGGCCTGCAGTGCCAAGTTGGACACGAATTTGGCACGGATCAGTCCGCATGTGGGTTGAATCATTCGTCACCAACAACAATTTAAATCTATTCTTCCATCCAGCCTGTGTAACTACGGGCAATCAATTCCTACCGTCTGGATGATTAGAATAAGTCTGACAAATTGCAATAGATCCACTCTTCTTCCCTTTGTTCTAATGGAAAATAGACTATATAAATAATGCACATAAATAATGCATTTGTCTTCGGCTTGTATTAAAAATGGATTCATTAGTTCGCTCTCTGTCTTGCTCCTCATAGATGGGAATCCTTCATTCCCACAATCAAAGCTTGATAATGGATTCTTACAATGGGGAGACCTGGGTATTCACACAACTGGTGGCTTTTAGAGTGGAACCTTTGCCTTGTATCTTTTATTTTTTTCAAGATACAATTATCACACTTAATCTGTTGTATTTATAAAAACTGTCCCTTGGAACCTTAAACATTTTTTTGGAAACTCAATATATCAAAGGAGAAATGCATCTAGAGGCTATTTAGATTTTGAGCATTTCAACAAACTGAAATAAATCATTCTGTCATAATATAGATTTATTGGTATCACATCAAATACTGCACGTTAGATTCATGTGAATCTCCACAAAGCATAACTCTCCCCACTGCCCATCTGGTCTTGTCAGAGGTGTGCAGCGTATAATTAATATGCCTGTCATCTAAACTAACATTAAAGCCATTTTCTGAAAAATGCGATATGAGTTAAGGAGAAGAATGGCATGCAGAGTGATTAATCTGGTATTCATGAAAAGAACAAGTTTCAAACTCCAAAGTCAGGTGTTATTAGACCTGCTCAAGAGACCCTGACCTTTGACCCTCCTAAAGATCAGAAAAGAATTTCCCAGAAACGGTAACCAGTGTATCACACGTATAAGCATGATTTGAGCACTGATCATATTTCTGTGTAGCAGCTGACTCCACTGTATTCTTAACTTGGATTGTGTATAGAAAGGAATTATTTCGTAAATGTGCTGCCCATTGAAAGGTTCATGACCCCTCAGAGTATTGTGCTTCTTGTGCTTAGAGATCAAAAGCATCATATCACCACTCACAATGGTTCTGAGTGCATTTTGATTGGCTCCACAGGGGGTTTTTCTTTCTTTTTCTGTAACTTATATACTTTAATTATCTATATCAGTTCACTTATGATGGGGAGTACAACTCAGCCCGGGAAAACAGCTGTAATGTCATTTCTAAAAAAAGATAATCCTCAGATTGAGATCACAGTTCTTTTCAACAGAAAGCATGCGTTACAAACCTGGGGGCTTAAAGCGCCTGGTGGGGTGGGAGAGAAAGATGTTGCATCATGGGAAGTGTAGCATCCAGAGTTTCTGATGTGTGATCTAGAGAATAAAAAAGAATGATTTTAACAAATCTTTTTTTAACCTTTAGGATTTTCAATACAACACAAACACTTCGTTCATCATTTGAGCAACTCAACCACGATTGTCCTCACAAATACAAAGAGAAACACCCCACCCCATAATAATCATAAAGGATGTCAACCAGTAAAATAAAATACACATTCACACGTCAGTCCACTAAAGTCCTTCAGAAATTCTAGATTCTAGAGTCTTATTTTTATTAGCAACACATGGAAGGGCAATACTAAATTGCTGGCGTGCACCTTAAACTGAAAATATAAATACAAGCCATATTGAAGCAAACAGTACAGTAATAAAATCAAGTACTATCCATGTGCTTTGGTGATGTGCCCTTTGGTGAAGACTTGAACATTAATACTTTCAATTTTGACTTCATCATCACTTTTTTGAGACCCCACAAAAGAAAACCAAACAAAATCAGGACAGTAGCTAAGACACTAAGGCCATGTCTTTAGTATATGGTGCCTTGCATTACATTTCACAATTAGTAAATTAACATGGTGGGTATTATAAGAACCAGTTTAGCTGAATACATAAAAATCTGACATTTTTAAGGCTTTTCTGTTGTTGGAGGGTAAAGTAATGGTGAGATATGTTGAAGGGGAACTTGGATTTGTATTTCTAAGATTCTAGCTATAAAACTCTGAAATAAATTGAAGACACTGGTTTCTTGGGTGATTTAATTAGATGCCACTGTCTTCTCTATATAATGAGCTTCAAGTTCAGTCAGAAACATCAGACACCACAGAGAGATGTAGAAAGTACAGATTATGACATGAGAAACTCAAAGCTAGAGAACATATTATGCACCGATAAAGCCAGTAGGTGGCGCCCTATCATTTAAAATGAAGATGAATCCAAATAACATGAAAATGAACTATCAGGCCTAGTTCCTCCTCACTGTTCTGTCCTGGATTACAGCCCGTGCAGCCTATTTATTCCTAAGCAATGACATCTTTGCTTGGTGGTTTTACACTGAATGAAAACTCACAATCACTCCAAACACATCGGGCTTCATCTCCGAACCCATTATGAGAAAATGCTCTTTCACACAAAGAATCGATTGACAAAGTTCTGCTGCTTGTTTCATACGAGAGAGAATCACAGAGGTTTCATCTTCATTATGTACCGCTGCCATCTGCTGTATTGTTCATGGCCAGTGATGAGACAGGTGTCCGCTGACCACACATGTTTATACAAGCAAATGTCAGTTATGCACACTGCAAATAACCCTTTAGAAATGTTTGATATTACATCGTATGGATTTAATGTGTAAATGCACTTAATGTGGAGCAGCAGGAAAACTAACAGCTGATTATTTTAAGAACATTTAAAACAATACTATGAGAAATATGGATAAAATCCTCTATTACAGTCCTGCATATGACATTCTATATTGTGATATCAATATACAGTCTATATCAATATTAATGTCATGATATAGAAAATCAACTGAGAAACTGTTTATGGGCATACCTTATGGATAATAAAGTGGTTAATCCCAGTAAAGAAATGAAGAGGATCTGTTCTCAAGTACAAATTTTAGGTACTTTACTTGCGTATTTATATTTTCTTCTCCCTTAAACATTGTACTCCAGTACATTTATTTCACAGCTAAAGTTACTAGTTACTTTTTAGATTATATTTCTTCATTCAAAACATATGAGCAGTTTATAAAATAGGTTGTTAAAGACTGAACAACACAAACAATGTACAATGTTTTTAGAGCTTTTAAAATGAATATGCTGCTGACGTGTTTATGCATCAATAATGATGACCCCCCCCCCCCATTCTACATGAAAATTACTTTTACTTTTCATACTTTAAGTACATTTTGTTGTCAATACTTCTCTCCTTTTAATACAATTTTGAAAGCGTGAATTTTACTTCTACTTTCGAGTAGTTCTTCTGCCAATTAAATCTACGACAAATAACGTTTTTTTATGGTTGTTTATTTTTTTATTACATATTTATTTTGACGATGATCTTGTTTTTTTTTTCTTATATGTGTGGAATAAACCCTCGTATTCAACAAGTAAACCAATAACAATATATCATTAAGTTGTGATAAAGTGTAAACTGTGTATTTTAATGGGTTTAGTTTATTGCCAATGCCTCCTATACATGCACCATGGAGCAATGTGGGAACATGGGGCACACTTTGAATGAGCGCCTTAAGTCCTACTTTTTAAAATTAAAATTGCATTAATTATGAAATTATCATTAAATAATTTATCATGCCAGTAGTCAGTAGCTTTCAGGCCTTATATCCTCAGTCACAGTTCAACTTTAGAAAAGCCTGAAATCACCTTGCTAAGGAGATTATTGAACGGGCCTACCGGGCTTCAGGGGGCTACTGGGCCCACAAAGAGACGCAAAACAACTAAAAAGAGATACAGAATGACTCAAAAGAGGTTTGAAACAACCACAAATCGATGCTGAACAGCCAGAAAGAGATACAAAATGACCACAGACAAATGCAAAATGACCACAAAGGGGCGCAAAATTATTCAAAAGAGGCGCAAAATGAACTCACAAGATGCAAAACAACCACAAAGATGTGCAACATGACCACAAAGTAATGCAAAATGACTAAAAAGAGTTGCTATGGCTCAAAGAGACACTAAAGAGCCACAAAGAGACATAAAAAGAATATAAAGAGGCACAAAATGACTAAAGAGACACGAAACAACCAGAAAATAAACACAAAACAGTCACAAAGAGACACAAAATGACTTAAAACGGGCACAAAACAACTCAAAAGAACCAAATAATTACCACAAAGGGACACAAAATTACCTCAAATAGACGAAAAACAGTCACAAAGAGACATAGAGGCAAAGCGACTAAAAAGGGTCTCAAAACCGACCACAAAGAGACACAAAACGACCACAAAGAGACACAAAACGACCACAAAGAGACACAAAACGACCACAAAGACACAAAACGACCACAAAGAGACACAAAACGACCACAAAGAGACACAAAACGACCACAAAGAGACACAAAACAACCACAAAGAGACACAAAACAACTACAAAGAGACACAAAACAACCACAAAGAGACACAAAACGACCACAAAGAGACACAAAACAACCCACAAACACCAAAAACAAAACAAAGAGACACAAAACAACTACAAAGAGACACAAAACAACCACAAAGAGACACAAAACAACCACAAAGAGACACAAAACAACCACAAAGAGACACAAAACAACCACAAAGAGACACAAAACGACCACAAAGAGACACGAGGCATAGCTACTAAAATGAGACTCAAAACGAGTCAAAAGAGGTGCACAACTGAAAGAGACACAGAACAGCCACAAAGAGAAGCAAAATGATTAAAGGGATGGAGCAAAACCACCACAAAAACAAAAGGGATAAAAAAAAAAAAAGAAACACAGATATGCAAAGCACACACACACACAGCTGCATCATTTGGGGTAATTTCGCATCTCTTTGAATAATTTTTCTTTTTTTTTTTATCTCTCTCTTTTTGGGTTAGGGTCTCTTGTGTATGAACAGTGGGGGAGTCTTTTACAAGTCCGTGCCCAGAGTCATATCGTCACATAATCCATCCATGCTTGTCACCTCATCATCACCTTTAATCAGATTTCTTTCTTAATGATGAACTGCTAAATACAAATAAATTACAGCAGCCAATCATTCCCACAGTGGCTCAGTTGTGTTCATCTTCGCAGGCCTTGTTAGTATTCAGAGGGAACCGACTTTGCCGCGGAGGGGCAATTACGTTCACAGAAAATTAACATTCATTGTGTGTCAGTGACATTATGAGAGTATCTGTCTCCGTATGAAGCATCCAGGGACGAGGGCCGTGTAATCAATATCTATTAGTCCTCCCATCAGAAGAATTAGATTTCACTATTAGATCAGCCTGCTCCCCTGACTCCACGTCAAACATTATAAGTTGACTGGACATGTCATGCACTGATGTAGCCGCCTAATGAAAGAGATCATGTTGAACTCAAATACAATAAGAGGAAATATGATCCATCTCTCGAGGAGCTCTTCTGTGCGGAGGCCAGCAGGTGTCAGGCTCACACCAGCCGAAGAAACACAAAGCAGTACGGGTATAAAGCAGAAAGTGGCTTTCACATTTTATTAATATTGACATGAGTACATACATAAATGGGAAAAATATGGGTAGTTCGTGTCAGAAACAACAAATAAGAGAAAATCAAATGCAGCTTGTGTGAGTGGCAGATTACACACATTTCATACAAACAGTGTCTTTTTCTTATAAAAACACCATCAGATGATGGGAAAAGGTTTTGGTTTTGTCTGTTGTGACTCACAGATGCATGTAATGATAGAAAGAACCCTGAAACAGAGAAAATCATGAGATCAAATTGTGTTAAAATACTCAGTCTGAACTGTACATGATATCTATAAATGGCTCAAATGTTTTAATTTTTATTTTTTTTAATTATCTCTTCAAAGTTTGTGTGACAGAAAATCTTTCATTGTTTGATGTCAAACCTGTTGAAGTAAGTGCTCATAATAATTAACTCTATTTCAAACATAAAGATCCTCGTATTTTTTAATTTTTGATAAAAGAATTTGGTATAGGACGGCATGGTCAAATTCAGAAAGGTTGCCCATTTAAAGTGCTTCACAGCATATACAGTGTTACGAATAATCTAAACAATAAATTAAACCAAAGACAAGATAAATAACAAATATATGTAAAAACTCATTCAAACAAGCAACAAAAGCTAAATAATGAGATACATTTTGAACTTAATATCACATTTATACGAGCCATTGCACATCGTCACGTGATATATATATATGTATAAGTATATAGTATTGTTTTTTTCTTTTCAGCGTAGCTAAACAGCAGACGGCTTTCATTCAGAGAGACTCCTTGGTTTGAGCTTTGCAGCTTCAGATCAACAATCCTTTGACTCACAACACAAAATGAACTCCGCGTTTAAGATCTCTTTTACTCAAAAGTTCAGTTTTTTCAGGGGGGGGGGGCGGCGGGGGGCGGGGGGGGGGGGGGGAAGAAAGGTCGCCGTCAAAACCGTCTCAGAGTCTTCACTCAAGTGCTAAAATCAGTGGTGTATCTATACAGCAGGTTGGTAATCCTTGGGTTACAGGTGGGGGGTGAACACGAGGCGGACCTGTGTGAGTGTGGGGTTTGTTTGTGTTCTTTTTTTTTTTTTTTTTTTTTTTGTTTGTTTTTTTGTTTTTGGCTGTGCTGGGGGGGTCAGGTGCAGGGTCGTGGCCGGAGCGCTAGGGAGGCAGCAGCGGAGGTTTGAAGGTGCAGGCTCCGGTACACTGACGAGGAGTGAGCATCTTGCAGGAGAAATGGTGAAGGGCGTCGTGAGCTTCTGGGGAGGAACGAGTCCATCAGTGAGAACATGCAGACAAACACGCGCACAACACTCTCACTAATTATCGTTCAGTTTGCAGGTGTACGTTTTTATTGTTGTTTACTTTTTACCCTAATGTTAAAGGATTGGTGCACATTTTTTTTTTTCCGAGTCTGTCTTTAAAACAATACTCACATGCTCACGTTTACGTTGAAATTGTTTTTTAATAGTTCCTCCTGTCGATATGGGTCAGGAATAAATCTGTTGATTTCCATGTGAGTGAATGGGGACAAAATGTCCTTTTTTCTGTGTGAAAACGACCTCCAAAGTTCAGTTGAAGCTAATTGGAGGCTTCAGCTGTCTGAGTCACACATGTCATGTGGGTATCTTCAACTTGTTATCTTTTTAGATATGAAGAATTCCTCCGTGGGAATTTTAAGTCCGTTTTTCATAAAAATGTGGAGTAAATTATGACAGAATTTCTAGAAAATGAGAATGAATGTGCTTTTCCATCGAGTTTGTTCATTGAGGTAAACAGCTGGAGATGCTAATCCTCCATTCGGGTGCCATTAAACCATTGCAGAGGAAGAAGGCGCAACAAGATGACGTAATTAACAGAGCGACAGCGAAGCAGTGGGGAACTATGTGGAGAACATAGACCGCTTAGGGAGGGGAGGGGTAGGGGGGGGGGAACCAGGGAGGCCACAGCCCGGGTAACTTTTGGAGTCTGATATAATATTTTAATTAATCAATAAAAGCCTGAATTGTTTAAAAACGTCTACTTTAAATGAGCCAAAAGATACTGGTCACCTTCACTCACTCCCACTGACTGCTGCGATGCATTGGGACATTTAAGGCACTGTTGGAAGTTCTGGAGCGGAGCGGACAGATAGAACACGTCACTAAGTCTCTTAGCATGCTTGCTTTTTGTGGTTCTGAAGACAGAGATGGAAAGAGAGAGACAGAGAGACAAAGAGATAGGGAGGTAGCGAGAGAGACAGAGACACAGAGGGAGGCAGAGAAAGGGAGACAGAGAGACATGAAGACAGAAGGACAGAGATACAGCAGGAGAGGGAGACAGAGAGAGAGAGAGACAAAGAGACAGAGAGACATGGAGAAAGAAAGACAGAGAGACAGCAGGAGAGGGAGACAGAGAGACAAAGAGACAGAGAGACATGAAGACAGAAGGACAGAGATACAGCAGGAGAGGGAGACAGAGAGAGACAGAGAGACAGAGAGACAAAGAGACAGAGAGACAGAGAGACAGTGGGAGAGGGAGACAGAGAGACAAAGAGACAGAGAGACATGGAGACAGAAAGACAGCGAGACAGCGGGAGAGAGAGACAGAGAGACAGAGAGACATGGAGACAGAGAGACAGCGGGAGAGGGAGACAGAAAGAGACAGAGAGACAGAGGGAGACAGAGAGAGACACAGATACACAGAGAGACAGAAATAGAGAGAGACACAGATACACAGGGAGACAGAGAGACAGACAGAGGTAAAGGGAGACAGAGAGACAGAGAGACAGAGAGAGACACAGATACACAGAGAGACAGACAGACCGAGGTAAAGGGAGACAGAGAGACAGAAAGACACAGAGACACAGAGACAAGGAGACAAGGAGACAGAGAGGTAGCTGTGAGCTACAAACATCTGTTTACGTGCCTCCGTCTGCTGATTTTGACAGAATTGTTCATAATTTCCAAAAATATTGAGCGCTCTGCTACATTCTTATGCGAGTGCTCTCATTAATAAATATATTCTTTGATCCTGAAAACAGAAGCCTCATGTTTGTTGTTATTTAGCCTCTTCTGAGGCTTTTGCATGTTTGAATCAATTAATTTTACTTTATGAATAAAAAAAGCTCCCTCGCATTTTTAAACAGCCACCTTCATCTTGGTGCCTGGGTGTCAGACTAAAAAAAGTATGATATTATTATAGTATTATAATAGTACATATTCCACCCTGTCCAGATGCGTTCTGTGGTCCAAGGTGGAGAACATCTTTGTAAAGAGGAAGGTTAAAGTCTCCACAAACATCTGATGTTATTGCCTGCCGCCATTTTTAGTGTTTTTAGTGGACTTTTACGTCATATGCTTCATACACGTGATTATTTTCCATTGCACTTCGTCACATCTTGTTTTTTTATCAGAACATCAACTTTCCACCTCAGCAAAGAGAAAAACACGTTTTAGTAATATTTCTAGTTTTTTTTCTAGTGTTTCAACTCAGTTTTTTTTCTGCACATAAACACAGTTATAGACCGTGTTTCCTTGCTGACCTCGGGTGTTTGGTTACTGACAAAAAAAAAGAGACAATTTTTGTATAAAATGACTGAAACATTGGAAGATAGACACTTGATTTGACTAAATCAGGTTACTGAAGCCTCAAATTATCTTGTTTTCTGAATTATGTTTTGCACAGAAGACGGATTGTGGATTTCCCCACCACTTATATTGAAGTTGTTTAAGACGGGATCCCGTTAATGGACAGAAAGAACAACTATATATGGAGTAAGAGTACTTTCAACGCACACACGAGCATGAGAGGTTTGTTTTAAGACAACCTTGAAAAAAAATGTGAACCTTTCCTTTAATGGTGTCTGGCTGCAAATATATCGATCACACAGGAGATGTTTAGTAAAAAAAAGTAGCACTTGCATATTTATGTTTGTAGGCACAATATGACATGAATTCATGTTCCTCTTTTGGACCAGATAAAATTACCTTTTAGCTTCTGCTGTATTGCATAACGAGCCTTTCTCTCTTGGTCCAACTCGCTGCACAAAGTGTCTATCCAAAAATAAAAAAATGGTCAAAAAAGGAATAAAAAAATATGTTTTTTTAAAAAGAAGCTGTGAGATGCTTCTGAAGTAGAGGAGTGTAATGTATGCCGCTTGCCCCTATGGTATTTAGAGTGACCCCTCTGTGTACTTGAACCCTGTATTTAAACTACTGTAACATTAAACCAATCCTTTAACGGTGGCATTAGTTGCTGTCTACTGCATGTAACCGATACAGCACTACATAATGGTCTGTCCATTCAATTTTCCAGAGCATGATTTAGAAGAAAATAACCTTTGCAAACAAAACAATGCGGTTTCAGTTTCACCTTCTGATATCTGATCATTTACTCAACTGTGGGAGAAACAAATATGGAGTTTACAGGAAAAAGGCTGGACACAAATCGCCAATATGTCAATATGCAAGTGTCACTTTTCCTTTCTTTATCTTTTTTTTTTTTTTTTTTTTTAGTTCAGAGGCTAGTTGGTTCAGATTGATTGATATGGCCTGTGTTACTTAAATATATATATATATATTTTCCCATAAACTTAAAGAGCATTGATCTACATCTGCGTTACAGTCATAATCTAAGGAGGCACAAAGTACAGAGAGAGAGAGAGAGAGAGAGAGAGAGAGAGAGAGAGAGAGAGAGACCAACCTCGAACAATCTGCAGCTGCTGGACCATTTCCTCTCTGTAGGACAGCTCACGCTTCATTTGATCCTGAAAATTATCTGAAGAGTACCGAAGGCCACGTCAGATGGAAACTCTCTGACATTGTGGGGGATAAATTTAAAGGCACATTCCTGGATTTGAAGGATAAAATGTAACCGTCTCTCCTCCTAAACATCTATAGGCTGCCAGCACAAACACATCTCCCCGGTGACTTTGACTCACTTTTGTCTCACCTTTTAAATGCTGAAATTCTCTCTCCAACTTTTTCCTCAACTCCACTTGTTCCACCAGCTGCTTCTGCAATTCCTCTGCGAAGCCAAGAAAGCCAAAAAGAACGTGTCAATTTCACCACCAACTCCTTTTCATCCGCTGCAAGGAAAACTCATCATTCACCCTCAAACACTGGAACAAAGCCCCTCTGACACCTACAGGACGTCTGCATAACTAGCAGGGGGGAAGTGGCGCAATAAGAAAGCATGCACCATAACCGCCAATAACAACACGTATCTGCAGAAATCACAACAAATAAAATCACTTTCTTCTCCCTCCTCGTCTATACCTCGCATCAATTTGATTCCACTTACTATGATATATTTTGAATTTCTGCACATAAAGATTTATGTCAGCCCAGTAAAGCGACTTCAGGTGCGTTTACATCCTTGATAACACCCATTTCGCCGCTTTGCTCCCGCTCGCTGCCACAGTAATTGCCATGCATTGCCTGGAGGTGGAGACGATGATAATGGAGTCCCGGGGTTTTTCCAAGCGTTGTAAAATAATTAGCTGCCGTGCCTCGGGGTTATGGCTCTGTTCGTTAAAATATTAATAGCCTCTAAACGATTTCCTCTTACAATAATAAGTCAAAACTCCCACATCTCGTGATTAAGTGGTTAACAACTATGGAAACACTTTAGGCCTACAAAATGTAAATTCACATTTTGTGATTTTGGCACGTCATTGTGTGCGGGCCGTGGGCCTTTAGCTGCATTTAAAATGAGGTGGAATTCAATGTTTAATATTAATAAAATACACATCATGTTTTTTTTCCCCCCATTTTTGATAATTAAACAACTCTGGACGAATTGGGTCGAGTTTAATTTCGGTTTGTAAATTCAGAAAATCAACCTAAAAAGCAATAATTGGCTTTTTTTAAAATCAAATCATAAAAAAACAATACGAATTAATCTTTTGTTTCTCTTACATTTAAAAATAATAAATACATATGAAATGTAGTGACCATGTCAGCCATGTCAGCAGTCTATCTGCTTTATAAATATATATTTGTTGGCTGGCACATTACAAATAACGAATAATTGCTGATGATAATTAATATCACCTGCTCTCTCTCTCGCTCTTATTTCCTTTTGATCCCTAAAACAGCCTCTTACCTTTAGCCACGGTCTCCAGGTCTCTTTCATGCACGCTGATGTCGATGCGTAAAGCTCCATCGGCTGCACAAAACCAATAAAACACGTTAATTAAGCTACAAAAAAAGTCAGATATTACAAATATAGTATAAAGGGCTTCTGAGCAAATACAGCGAAGCAACTCAAATATATCACAACGGGTAGATTTTTAAATTCAAGAATAATTAAATATTTAAAAAAAAAAAAAAAAATGAACCTTGTCTGTCCTTTTGCTCCTGGTAGGGTGTTGCGTTGCGTTGGGTCTGTATTTCAGTCACGTGATGAACACCTAAACATAAACAAGCCACGAACATTTGAAACGTAAAGAGACACAAAACCGCCCAAATTTGCATTAATGACAAAACCACAAATGGGCTCAATAATTACCGTTGGATCTGCGAGGGCTGCTCGAGTGTTTGGGACCAAACGACGAAGGCTCGTTCAGGAGCACGTGGCCGTCCTTTTCATGAGAGTACACCTGTAAAACGAAGCACACAATCGTGTTTAATGACGCAGACCAATTATAGGTCATTTGCTGCAGTTCTTACAGAATCGAGGTCCGTTTTTTTTCTTCTTCTTCAAACAAACCAGGAGCCCTGCAATTTGTTGTGAAGCTGCGGAAGGTTTTGGATTAAAAAACACTTATTTGGAGGTAAAATTATGTCTTGTAATTGAACAGAAACACATAATTTTGCTTTAATGCGAATAAATAAACCAGGATAAATTAGGGTTTTATACTTTGATTACCCTGATTGAAAATAGACATACATTAGTACAAATTAATGTTGCTCCTTATTGATCTTTTTTCTCTTTGACTGAATTTAGAGGACAACATCGGTCTTGCTGTCTTGCCAAATGGCCCTTTAGCAGACCAGTTCTTCCTATTAACCTCTACTCCTTTTCATTTGTATCATGCCTATCAAATATAAATAAAAAAAAAAAAACTCCAGACAAATTTATCCTGATTACATTTTTATCGGCCTCTTTTCATATTCCCCACAACTGCGACAATTCAGCTTCCCCCCACGGGGATCATTACAGTTTCATTTAATCTAATCTTACTTCATGAAGAGGAGAGCCATTACGCATCCGTCTGTCCTCATCTGATGACCCAGTGTGCGCCGAGTCCTCCGGTGATGCTGCGGGGCTGGAGGCATCAGGCGGCTCCTGGCTCTCCTCAGCCCCCGAGGAGACCCGGTCCGGCACAGGGGAGTCATGGTGGTCCCCTCCCGGCGAGATCTGGATCAGATCCTCCTCGTCTTGTCCCCGATTGGACTCCACATCCACGTCAGGGTCGTCGTCGTCGTCGTCCACCACGCTGTCTCTGTCCGGTGATATCGATCTATAACTGGAGCTCTCGCTGATAAAATCCGGGGACAGGTAGCCAGGGCGCACGCCGTAGCTGTCCCGGTTGCCGTAGAGTTTGGCGATGGTCTCCGCGTCCTTCACCACGGGTCTGAAGGCCGAAATGTAGCTGATTTTCCTCTGGGGGGTCTCGTCCCCGGACTTGTCCTCGTCGTTTCTGGTGGTGGAGGAGGACTGGGAGCTGGAGCAGCGCTCTCCGCCGTCCTGCTGGTGGTGAGGGTGGTGGTTGGTGTCTTTGGGTGTGTTCGCGCCGCGGTCGCTATGGTCCGACAAGTCGAGGTCTCCCTGCCGGACGCCCGGCAGCTCTGGAAGTGGTTTGGGTGGAGACCCCGAGTATGGCGGCAAGGGTAGGCCGCCAGCCGTAGGCCAAAACATAGGGAACGCAGGGTAGAGGGCGTCCTTTGCGCCAGGCCAGAACACACCAGAGACATTGGTTTTGTTAGCGTCAGGCACGATGTCGCTCTTTTTCGGACACAGCCCGTAGCTGGGGAAGCCGTAGGGGTGATGGGGGAACAGAGGTGGGGGGATTTTCTGAAGCAGGCCAAAGCTCTTGCTGGGCACTGGGATGACTGGGTAGGTCCGCGCGCCGCTCGCCAAACTCAGGTTACTATTTCTCCGATCCTCGTCGCACCGTAAAGTTTTGTGAGGGATTTCCGAGGAACTGGTTTGGGCCAGGCTGGACGAGGCCTGGGATTTCATCGACGAGGACATTCCCGACCCGCTCATGGGCAGAGTCCTCTTTCTACTCCCCCCGTTAAACATGGCCTTTACATCCTCCCACGCGTGGTGAATGTCATCGGATTGTTTTTTGTCCGTCAGTTTCAGGTGGCGTCTCCACGAATTGAAGTTGGCCGCGTCCGGCTGCAGATACTTGGACTCTGAGGTGCGGTGAGAGTGGAAAATGAATTTGTTCGGGGAAAAATACATGTTGCAAAAGCTGCACTTGATGCACTTTGCTCTGGAGCTGTTGTATCGGGCGGGTATGAAGCTGCCTCTGGAGCCCCAGGCGCAATCATGAGTCACGTCAAATGCGAAATTTTCTGGTAGCTTCGGGGGGCTGTGCGCTCCCAGGAAGGACTTGCAGAGCCTCTCGGCCTCCCGTTTGGTGATCATGCCGCAGCGCCTGGAGGAGATGGGCATGGCCCCGGCGCGCCTCAGGAGCTCCAGCTGGACGGGGGTGCACTGCACACAGGTGATGCCCAAAGCCACCCTGCGGTTGTGTATCTCGTTGTAGCTGTAGTTTTTCAGCAGCGTGTTAGAAATCTGCGCCAGGCAGAGTCTCTCCTTGCCGTCTATGACCAGACATACGATGGGCACCCCGTACAGGGCGGTCTCACTCACTTGGTTCGGTTTGAGGGGGCTGGGGCCCGAGAAGCTCGCTGCGTCCTGCTTTGAACTGGGGGAAGAGCTGGCGTCTCGTCCAGCGTCTCGAAGCTGGCCGGGCATCGACTCCATCCCTGGAAGCCTGTCAATCAAAGAGACAACTGGAGTGAGCCGGAGTAATGTTTTGACAGCGTGAAAAAGCACATATTCAGTGCGTCTTCTTCAATTATTTAGCTCGTGACAAAAATAAATAAAAAAATGCTACTAAGAAACAAAATATGATAAAGAAAAAGAAAAATCCTATTCCCCAAATTCCAAAATGTGAGTCAAATAGAAATGATGTGAGGAAAGTTTTTTGATAACATAAAAATTATTATTAATTAAATTATTAGTAAACATTTTTCAGTATAGCTGTAGCGGTTATAGACCTGTTCATGTTGATATTTGTGGGACATACTAGTACCAGTCCTAATATAAATATTAATATTTTTAATAACAATACAAATAATAATAATAAAGGTTAAAAAAAATAAAAATGAAGAACCCACATCCGGCTTTAGCAGGAGGTTATATTGAAAAGTGAAACCAATAATCAGACGTCTTGTTAATCATTTCTCGGATGTGTGGACTCCTCCGTGTATTGGGCCTCCTCTCTCGGGTTATCCGGGTTCCTGCGCGGAGGCGGATCTGCTGCTCCTCTTATCTTCAAATCGGCTCAGTCACTTATGGGGCAACTGCTTAAGGGTCTCATAAGATCCTTAAACGCGGATAAGGACAGAAGGAAAATGCAGCCTGAGCTGCGCCAATACGCTTAGCAGAGAGGAAAAGAGCAACTAAGCTGCTTTCCTGGTAATTACACAGATCCACGAGCGCGTCTTCGCATTGTTTATGAAAGCCCTATATATAATTAAAGCTTCTGTGCCGATTAGCCTCGGCCAGTTGCACGGAACAAGGTTGAAGCCTATCTCACGTTCACCTGCGCATACTTACTTTTTGCATCTCATCATCACGGAGGCCGATAAAACACATGCAAACAGCCCGCAGCTGCTTTAATTATTTTATTTTTTTTCCCAAACAACTGACGTGAATGAAACTATTAACCAGTGATCGATTAACCAGCGTTTGACGAGTTATTATACAATTTTGAAATTTAAAAAGAGCGACTGCAAAATGATCATGATTTCTGGCTAAATTATGATGAATAAAAAAACAACAACATACCTTTCTCTCCTTTAAAAAAAAAAAAAGAAAAAAAAGAAAAAAAAGACGACACTCCAACAAGGTTTGGGATGAAAAGAAAAAAAAATATTGTTTTGAATAAATTGATGTAAATGCAGGCCCGAGGAGTCCAGAGAGGGTCGATGCTACACACAAGGCGGTCCGACAGAAAACTCTGAGCTGGAGTCTTTATTTCACTTCATTTAGTGCAGCAGGCAGCACCTCCATCCCGTTGGATCCCGGGGAGGTGAATGGCGTGTAGACAGGAAGCACATGGCACCTCTCTCTCTCTCTCTCTCCCCCTCCATCCCTCTCTCTCTCTCTCCCCCTCCCCTCCCCTCTCCCCCCTCTCTCTCTCTCTAAGACGTGCTGAGCTGCTGCTCACCAGTTTTGATAATTCACAAATTTGCAGCTCTAACGCACAAACATGATCAGAAACAGAAAAAAAGATCGCGCCCCATGCTGACCCCCAAAATTAAGAAGCATTTTGGCCCCAAGACCCATGTATGAATACATTTGTTAGCATGTAAGTATAAGAGAAGAACAACATAACTAGTCTTGGAAATATCTGCGAAAGGACATCCAGATAGAGTGAAACAGAGATGTGTGTGACCCTCCAGGACCCCATGTTTATCTGCACTGATGATGCACGGTGTGTTTTAAGTTCAGCTGTAATCATTTCACCTGCTGTATTATTTCCACCGCAGCGGGAGCGAGCCGACAAACAAGAGGCGGCGCGAGTGGCATTTTAGAGGGCAACAAGAATGACAAAAGGCCCGGGTTCATTTATCAAGTTACACGACCATCTGTTAGGCTTCCACAACCGGCCACGGAAATCAATCTGAGGCCCGAGCGACAAAAGAGAAGTAAGAGGGGGCGAAATGAAGGACAAGAAAAGAAAAATATATATTTATATATATATATATATATATATATAAAAAAAAAAATGTGTGCGTCAAATCATGATGCATTTTAAGATGTTTTATGTTGGCAAGTGAATCTGGGATGAGCTGATGAGGATGATGATGAGGATGATGATGATGATGATGATGATGATGATCATGATGCCTCAGGCCAGATTGTTTCTGTGTCTCTCTCGCCCTCTCTCACACACGCGCGCGCGCACGCACGCACGCACACGCACACACACTTTCATATATGTATGTATATGTTATTATATATATATATAGACATATATGTCTATATATAGACGTATATATATCTCTATCTATATATATAGATAGAGATATATATATACGTCTATCTACGTATATATACACATACATATATATATATATATATATATATATGAAAATGTCAGTAATGTAAATGATGACAGTCAAGCCGATTAGCTTCATTTATTATTAATTATAGGATTGATTGGCTGATCACTTAACCAAGATGATGCAATGTCTGTCCCTCACAGAGAGAAGTCTCGATACCTGCAGCAGGTAGACAGACAGTCAGACAGTCAGACAGACAGTCAGACAGACAGACAGTCAGACAGACAGTCAGACAGACAGACAGGATTTGAGAAGGAAATCTGTGAAGTAATAAGTGGAGGGAGGAAAAGGCAAAAGCTGTCAGACATTTTCTTTAACATCATGTAGCACGAACGAAAAAAGAGCCACACCTTTTGAAACACAGGACCCACCCTTTTCCTTTTTCCTGCTGAGTTTATATCTGAAGCTGTGTCATATTATGTGTGCTTATGGTGCTATGTAAAAAAATTGAAAAAAAGAAGCTCCCACTATGCTATCTGATATTATCAGTTATATTTATCTATTAACTCCCAAATATCAATATCCTCCGGTGTTGGTTTGGTGCTGTGCCATTTGTTTATTGACCTTTATGAGCTGTTTAGTATGTGAAAGTAAAAAAAAATATTATTTTATTTATTTCATTTTATTTGTTATTTACAAAAATTAAGATATATTGTCATGCACTTTGTTTGAAGCAATGATTAAACTTATTGACTGAAAGTATATTGTTTCCCTCATAGAAAAGATGAAATATGAAATATTTATATTTGGGCGCCAAGGTCAACATCAGTAGGATAATGTCCTCACTTTATGACATAAACATGTGCAGGAGTTTACTATCTTCTTTTGTTTGACTTCATTCTCTTACACACCTGTGTTCAAGGTGCACTCTAATTAAACAATATTCACTCTAAATAAATCTCATGAAAATACAAAAACTGACAATGAATCATACACCTGTCCTGCTGACACAACTATCGGTGTATTAATCCGCTGCTGAAAATAGTCCCCAACAAATTCACTATTTCCTCCTATTTGAGTAATGTTTGCACAGCTGTTTCAGGAAATCCTTTTTCCTTTTTTTTTTAATTTGATTTGAATATATACTTGTGACCTGTTTAAAAAGGTATACGTCTATAGGAACTGATGAGCTCGGGGCTGAGTGCCATAGACCGGCAGGGAAGTCACTGGTTGTAATGTTTATTGGGATTTGCCAATAACATTGTGGAAATCTTAAAAAAAAAAAAAAAAAAAAGAACACATTAAGTGTATTTGATGTGGGGGCGGGGGGATAAGGGGGGGGCCAGTGAGTACAATTTCACCATGGACCCCAGAAAGTCTCAGACCGGCAGTGCCTTCAAACTGACACAGGGATGCATAGATTGTACATGATCTGTAGAGAAATACAGGGTGAAGCTGCAAATGGCACGTAAGTTATTGTAAATGCACAAAACACATATGAGTGTCAAAGAAGGCAGAAAGAGAAACCAAACAAATGGCCAATAAGGTCTTTTTTAGGACGGTTTACCATGAATGGAGTGACACAACAGCAGATAAACATGTGTGTGTGTGTGTGTGTGTGTGTGTGTGTGTGTGTGTGTGTGTGTGTGTGTGTGTGTGTGTCAAGCCAGCGTATACATGAAGTTCGCATGAAGCATCATCAGCCTGCGTGCAGCCTGAGCTCGCCAGTTTTACCTCCCTGCAATATTGATGCTGAACCTGATCCTACGCGCATCCTCTCCTCTTTCACCATCGAGAGGCTTCCCCTGCAGCCCCCGCCAATAATTACAATTTTATACTGTAATTATTCCTCTCTTTTTAATTATTTAGACCGCCGACTTGAATGCAGCCATTGTCGCTGCTTATTCCGGGCGAAACGTGAGCTGACGTGGCTGGATCAGCAGCGAGGAGTTTTTAATTAGACATTTCAGCGGTAATTTTAGGCGAGCTCTTTATTATTACTGTTGGATACAAATTACCCGGGCCTCATTGATATGCGCTCAATTGTTTAAACAAACCTTTAACCTAAAACATTAATGCGCTTCAGGTTGAAGTCATTAAGAGTCCCAACTCACCAGGTGAACCCAGACCTGATAGATTATTTAACAAGACACTGGATGCCACTGTTTTTATTTCATTTGTTATCTTATTGTATTGGAAATTACGTTTAATAAGCGTTTGATTTCTTATTGAAAAAGTGTAGCTTTAATACTTTTTTTGACAGGTAGAGTGGACAACACTTAAACATCACAGGAGAGAAGTTCTTCTTACTCTCCCTTATGAAACGTTGGGTATTTTTTTATTTTGGGATACACCTTTGCTCACTGTTATTTTAACTAATTTAATTTACCCCCTTGTCAGTTTTGTGTGTTGTTGCATATCTTCGCTCTCTGTATGCAAAGGACTTTGAGTTGCCTCCAAGTCTGAAAGGTGATACACAATGATAATTTTCTTGCTTCATATTTCATACATTGCAGTATCATAATTATTAAAGTCAACAAACATGCCAGTGATGTTGTAACTGCGTTCCCTTGTGTTGATTTATTGATTGATTGAACATCTTCTCTGCAGCTCGAGATCAAGTTCAAACCTCTTATTTAAACGACTGTCACATCACTTCCTGTGTTATTGTCCCATGCAAACACGTAGCCTATAAACAATGGGAAACCACGTGTTTGTACAGGCTTTTGTCAAAAATATAAAAGTCCACTGCAGGAAACCAAAAAAAAAAAAAAAAAAAAAAAACTGTATCTGTGTTAAAAACAGGGTCTAATAAAACAAAACACATTGAAGTGTAAAACAACCAACAGGACTGTGTGTTTTAATGACACCGATCACCGATTTATGATCCAAACGCCAGCGCGTGATTTCAGCTGAAGCGTGACCATATTTTCCCGCAGCACGTGTTTCATCTTGTTAAAACGTTTATTTCCCAAACACTTGCATTTTGTCAAATGATGTAAAAAGATAAATCAAGACCGCCTCAATCAGGACAGGTTTAATAACAGCAGCAATTGAGGCCAAATGTTTTATAATTAACAGTTGTATCAGCACCCTATAAAACCATGACCCTTATAAATCCCATTTTAGAGACCAATCAATCCTCCTCTTGGACTAAAGGGCCTATTGATCCCTCGCTGCTAAACGCTTTCTCCGTATCCCTTTTTGTTTCCAGTGAAAAGAGCATTTCGATTACACTTTTTATTGGAGGAGGGATTCCGCCGAGAGGAAAGCGATGGCTCGAAAATTAAAGGGTGACATTTTAATTACAGGACATTGATAAAGGGATCTGGGTAATGGCTGTGTACAGGCCGGCCACTCATTGTCCCGCCTGATGTGCTAATCAAGTCGGACTGTGGAGAGAGAGAAAAAAAAAAAAGAAAAAAAAAAAAAAAAAAAAAGGTCATCGGCCGATACAAAGCAGAGACGCAGCTCGGTGGGAATTTGGGAATATGAAGGTCCCGGACCGCCAGAAATGAAGACGCATCTCCAAACAAAGCGCGGTCAATATCCCGCAGAGAGGCCCGCCAGATGAGATCATGGAGCAGCCACGTTTTCATTCCAGACATATTATCACTATAGGTCACGTGACGCACAGCAATAGATCATCCGACGCCACAATTTACATGCAACAGAAATCATTCGTGGCGGGCGGTGCTGTCACCGCCCGGACTGATCGTCACCATCAACGTGCGGGTCAGTTCAATCAATCTGATCGGCAGGTTAACGGTTTAGATTATCGTGTTAGCTTTATGACGTCATACCAGACGCGAGAATCTTACTCAATGCCTTAACAAGGACTTTTTATTTTTTATTTTATTTTTTTAAATACTGAGGCAAACCTCCACCCTGCAGAAACTATAATGTGTGAATTGTGGTCTAACTGGTTTACAAATATAGTGAATCCCTCAACTTGACTCTTTGATACAGTAGAAAAAAGTAAAAAAAAATAAACAAAATCTATTGGTTTCCTTTTGTGTGGCCGAAAAAAAGATGCAGAATATTAAAAAAATATAGAATGTTGGTTATATTTAAGTAACAATATGCACTTCTTTTTTTTTTTTTTTTCCAAGTATACCTTCAAACAGTACTCACATGTGTACGTGGCGACAGGTCAATGTTATTCTTCCTCCAGTTCACACTGCGGGTGAAGGAATCGCCCTCCTAATGCTACTCCAGTGTGAGAGATGGGCGTCAAAGTCTACAGTCCTTGTTCCGTGTCCAAAGTTTATATGAAGCTTCAGCAGTCTGAGTTAGCATCTCCCAAAGTCACAGTCTGTTTGGTACAAGGTTAGCTCTTTGTGAGGGTCGTGTCTAGATAATAACCCACAAATTGGGAATATACTCGCTAAAACTCTTGCAGGACTCGCTATCCGGCGTCGGATGCTAATCGTAACCAAACCTTAACCGACAGCAAATCGTGAGGCATCATCGAGACGCGGCCCCTTTGGGACAGTGTTTCCTTCCTGAGCTGAAGAAGGTGCCGGCCTTTTAGGATTCATCCGCTGAGGACCATGAATGTCCAGATTGAGAGATTTCAATTGGGACCAAACTGTTGGACCAAAAGACCGACTTTGACGAGCGGTTCCTCAACTTCATCCTTTACCAGGTGGGACACTCACGGTTTTGTGATCCGCTCTACGTGGCAGTGCGCTGCCAGAGCTGTGATGAAGTCCACTCCTTGATTCAAAAATCATCTGCTGACAGAAAAGTGCCACAACACGTAGTTTAAAACAGACTTTAGCTTGTTTCACAACAAGAAGGCTTGTAGCCACGTTAGCTGCCGGCATCTAGCAAAGGCAATGTCTGAAACATCTCAACTGTTGGATGGATTGGCACTAACCTTTGTGGAGACAATCGCGGTCCCCAGATGATGTTTCCTAATTACTTAATTCTGTTGTCCGCTGACTTTTCCTCCAGCTCCACGAGGAGGTTCACATTCGAGGCCTTGATAAAAATGTCTCAGCAACTATTGGAGGGCTCGCCACAAAATTTGGTTCAGACATTCATGTCCTGCTTAATGAATTGTAATTCAATCAATCAGGTAAACATTTCAGTTGGTCAAGTCCTTTGGTTTATGACTAAATACCTGTAAAAAAAATAAAATTAAAGTAAACATACCTGCTAGACATCTGAATGCTAACTTAGTCACTGCCAGCATGATAACATGCTAACGTTAGCTTAGATTAGATTACCGGAAGTGTTTCTGTTCCCATTTGGATCAATATTATTCCGTCCTGTGAAGCAATAAAGCCATTTCAGAGTTTTCTGTTGCTAAAGAACTGATTGTAGCTCTTCACAAAGTGTGCCACTGACATATACGGCGAATAGGAGCTGTGGTTTTGCTCATGAAAGTGCAAAAAGGAACAGGTTTGTTAAAAAAAAAAAGAACAACTTGTTAACGGTACTGGTAAAAATAATTGGTAACCAACAGAAGAACTCAACTTCTTCTCCGTTTAGGAATGATTCAAAATGTTTCCTCTTCAATAGACCATCATAAGGAGCTTTACAATGCTATCGAAATTCTAAAGAGCCGCTCATTGGCGGCATGCAGCAGCCTTTAGCTCGATACTTTAGGACAACGCTCTTATTGATCCGGCAGCAGGTGTCCAAGGTTGTTTTTTTTAAAAGGATACAACAGTAAATGTGACAAAAGCAAAATGATTTCCTGCCTGGCGGGAGTCTCAGCGCAGGGTTTCGACCGATGCTGTACTGTGCACTATAGAGTCGACCCTGCACTTACCAACCTTTAATAAACTTTCTCAAACATGAAACACTTTTCTGGGACGTCGGTGGCAGTAAGTTCACACAGTATAGAGGCAGTTCTCTTTCCCACTGGAGATTCTTGTCATGAAAAAAAAAAAAAAAAGACCCACAGAAATACAAGGACGAGCAGTATTCTGGCTCACAGTGGTTATTGCTGCCTCTGGTGTGCCTCAGAAGAATAATCGGGGCTTACATTGCAGTGTGAAAGGGGTCAAATAGCAGGTAAAGTATCTGACACAGCAGGAGGATCAGGGAAGGTAACCTCAATCACAACATCATTGTATTCTTAACCCGGCTTTCATTTAAAGATCAAATAAAGCGAGCAATTAATTCCTGCAAAATCATTTATATACGACAGTATAGACGAGCTTTGAAACAGCAGTTGTCCTTCTGCTTTCTGAGGCCACTTTTTAAAAAAAAGTTGATAATACATACAATAGGACACGGCACTGATTGGCTACGTGCGGCTTACTGGTGTGTCAGGGTCCTGTGCTTTGCACACAGCTGCATAATTATTAAATCCGGCTGCTTGTCAATACATGTGGAGCCGCATTCAGACAGAAACTGGTACAAATGTCATCGTACAAGGTCTCTGATGGAAGAACAAGGAACAACTAACAGTAAGTAACACAATAAAGCTGTGAAGGCCACGAGTCTCTATGGAAGCCCAGAGAGATTGAAAATAAAAATTTAAGCAGGAAAATATCTTTGTATCTTTGTATTCTTGGGCTCACAACTTTGAAGAAAATACATTATTTGATAAAAATGCAGTAATTAAACACAAGACCTCTCTGGCTCTCTGTAAATTAACTATTGGTGGTGCTTCAGAGCAAAGAGACAAGCTGATGGGACGTGAAATGTGAAAGATGTCAAAGAAGGAAGCCAGAAAAGTATTCAACTTCTGCAGAATATATGAACTTTTACCAAACCTTGTAATACCTGACACCAGTAGCGGCCATTTTAAAAACCCATAAAGTAAAAGCGGCACACATTAATAACCAAGAAAAAGGCGGATGTTAATTAAAGGTTGCCTACGAATAATTATGAAATGCAAATTGTAATTGAACTTCGGACAGCAAGGTGCTCATAGGTTCGGGTCATTCTACGCCAAGACATGCAAATGTCAAACTATTAATGAAGCGGCCATCATTTTTCTGTGTAAGTCGCGTGAATAGTTGGGGCCTAAAGGTGTCTCAAGACTTGTTGTAATTTTAATGAAAACACCATCAAGCTGGCTGTATGTACTTTACACTCAGGTGCCACTTTATTAGGCACACCGAGCCAAAACCAATAGTCTCACACAACCGTCCTGCAATAAACTCTGTTGTCATGAAGGTCATAACTGTTGGACTTTACAGTTAAAATCAAACAGTTATGACTTTGTTTCAAGGCTTCAGTTTGTTTTTGTTATCGCGGACAATCGTGTTCCAGCAGCACGGCACTCAAAAAATCTTAAAAACATACTGAATTAAATAAAGATGATTATTTGTAAATATCTTACATACTGAAAACCAGCTTGGAATTAGAATGTAGCATAGAGTGAGAACACAACATTTCCTTAATAATGTATAATACAATATAAATCCAATATGACCATAAAGTTTAATCAATAGCGCTCTAAAACAGTTTCAACAAAAACAAAACACGTATTGCTTTGCTGTCGATTAGACTGCATTAGTTTGAGCTTGATGTACCTAATAAACTGGCAAGTGAGTCTAACTTAAAGATAAGTTTATCGTTTCTCATTTACAGTCAGATTTCAAAAGACTTGACAGGGGACGACCTTTTTTCCGAAGCAAAACATTTTTTTTTTTTTTCCATAAACAACAATCGGATAAATTAAGTGAGTGTTAGAATAAAAGTCACCCAATTAGCACAAAGGAACTTAAAGTTTAGAGAAATATATATGAAACATCTGGGATGGAAAAGAGAAGAAGCCTGAAGGTTATCAAGGTGAATGCGTAAACAGAAATACATAAAAATTAAAAAAAAAACAGTAGTGGAGGGTGACTGAAAAACTTAACTTCATTGTTTTGTGTCAAAAATAAATAAATAATCAACAGAGAAAAAGAATTGAGTAAACTGAAAAAATGTCAAACTTACCCAAATGATTATGTTTAAATACTTTTTATTCTGTTTGTGCATTACGGTTGGAATATGTGCCAACACAGATAATTACAGAAAAGGCCACAATAAGCCAGTAATATCACAGCAATAAATATTTCTGCTGAGTCCCATCACTGACTTAATGTTTCGTGGTTTCGGCAAAAACAGGAAAAATAACAGGTCAAGCTGAAAGTAAAATAATAAATAAATATTTCCACTGACACCGCAGATTTATATTTAAAAACCACAGGCAATGAGCACATATCCAAACCATCAGAGATGTGTCTGAGCATTTGGGATACAGCACATCTGTTCAGAAAAAAAACAAAAAACTTTTTGGTTTCATTTGAGTTGCAATAATACATTTAACATTTGGCAGCCACACCCTTTTCTAGTTTTATCAGACTGCTAAGTATTTATAGCTTCAGTTACATTTAAGGCCAACTTAATATGAGGTGGATGTCTCACAGATGTGTTATTACCACGGTAGAATTTGACAGTTAGATGAATATACAGCATGTTTATAAAGGTATAATGTAAAGTTGTTACTGGGACATCTTATCAGTGACATTATAATTTCTTTATGAAAACGAATGGCATCTTGCACAGTCCTCCCAAAAAAAGTATACGTATGTACATCTAAGTAAAAAGGCTGTGCCTCAATTTTAGGTTTCTGGGGCAGAAATAATGGCAATAATGAAACTTAATATTTCTGTCATATTATTTGAAATGTGCGCAGAGAGAAGCTGATTATACTTGTTTTAAACGTTCCTGCCAATGTAAAATGTTTGTCCGAAGAGTGAATGTTCACTCTGGATCTTGGAAACCGTAGTCTGACACAAATACTCCACTTTCTAGTTTTTACCAAAACTTTCAACTTTATCTCACCGTTTTTTTCTAGTTCTGGAAAAAGCGAGTAAGTTGACCTTGAGTTAAGATTTTCTTCTGTCAAACCAGATTTTTTTGCTTTCAAGATGTTTATGGAGCTGCCACACCACTTTCAGAAATAAGTTAGACAGCAGGGTCCATTAACATCACCAAAAGAAAAACATAACGGGCAAATTTAATATGGATACTTGCATCTTTTAGTATACTAAATTTGGTATGCACACATACATGCACTACATACAAGAATAAGTATGTAGGATGGAGTTTGGACACAGCACATTTCCCAACACATACGTCGGGTCAGTTCTAAAAGGAAAGTAAATGTTACTCAGGTAGCAAAATGCTAAAATGAACAGCCCATCTTGGAAATAAGATGCGTGACAATAAAAATGATAAAAAAACAAACAAAACAACAACAACAGACCAACTGGCTTGGTCATATAAAACTACAAGAAATCTTGAAGAGTTCCTAAAATTACGAACGACACGATGGATCTTTGATTGATTTACGGTCAAAAGGCCAGTGGTTAAAACCGACCGTCCGTGTGTCCCCTCCGTCGTTGGAGAGGACAAAAAGCCTCTTCTGTTGCGCTGATGTACTGCAGTTACATTCGTTTCCAGCGATACACATCATGTCACTGTAAGCTGCGTTTACTGTGCCTCTGTGGAAGAAAAAAAGGGCCTTTAATTGCACTTGAGCTCTACACATTTCAGCAGCTGCACACCAAGACCGCGTCAAAATATTTTAGTCATTTAACCCATTATGTTGGCCTAGAAATACATACAACTCACCATTTGGGTTGCCAGTGGTCTTTGGTGTTAAGTGCACCGCCTTTATCAACTGATCTCATTTGGCAATCAAATAAAATCGCATGCTTTCTGTAGCACGCGGCATATTTGCTAGTAAGTGGATAAAACAATAGCTTAGAATATAAAAAAAGTGTTGGTTTATTAGAGATATAGTTTCTGTTAAGTTTCTCTTCTTGTCCATAAATTATCTTATTCTTAATGAATTCTTTGAAAAACAGATAGCCCCTGAATGAAAATGGAGAACTGCTTGAGCACAATTTCCTCTCCAACTGTTCATTCAGCGGCGTTCAACGTCAGGCAGGTCCGTGCAAAACGGAAACAAACGAAGAGAGGAGTTAAAAAACAGGTTTAAAAAAAGGGAGAGAAACCCTGGCTCCTCCCGATGAGTGAGCGCAATCAATTGGTTGGCCGGTACGCTTCAGAACCAAGAAAAGATGCACATCAATATTTCATTGCACTCTGTAAGACTGGAGAGCTGCTTCAAAGTTATCGGTACTGCAGGCTTGTCGTTCACTCAAACACTCCTTGAGGAGAGAGGCAGAGCTTTGGATCCACTTAATAACCCGACGTCACAACATTAAGGAATAACTGGATACAAATGTTGTAGTCCAGGAATTAAAAACTGGTAACCATTGGGGGGGAGAAGGGGGAGGAGTAATGCTGTTTCAACCCAAGTTTGCTGAGGTAATAAACTACATCACTGGAAAAAAAAAAAAAACAGGCACACACATAGGCAGTTACTCACAGGCATAAACTGTAACATTCACTAGAGGGCTGTCCACTGTAAAGCACAAGACGGTTATTTGAGATACCATCCCAAAAACAGAGCAGCTCTCTGCCAGTGTATTGCAGTCGTATGCTTTTAAGTTGCTTCGCTGCTCCCTTTTGATCAGGACTATTTATCTCCACTCACCAGACCAGGATGTGCTCACTGCATTTCTATATATTCCCGAAAAAATGTGAGGACGAAGCTGCAGATGGAGACCCACATTGGAAAGAAAGCGCAGACCTCACTGCACTTTTTGAGATTAATTGCAAAGTTCAAAGGATGTGAGCTCCTTGTTGTCCCGGCGCATGAGTGCTGTTAAATAAAAAAATACTCACATAAAGCTCGTAACATCTAGTGATTTTTGTCCACGTACATGGAGTCATTTGTACAGTGCATATGGACGTACTTGACCCTGAAGCCTTTGACAAGTATTCAAGGTTCAGGATAAAATGTCCTGGTCCATCATTGGCGGACAGCGGGAGGACGTCAGACGTGTCCCTGAGCCTGCTGAGCCCGTCTCTCCTCCAGACAGCGACAGACCCACATCGACACCACCTCTGCATTGCCATCGTTAAACTGTATGATGAAGGAATGATCCTGAAAAATAAAGAGGACAGAGGTGTTAAATCGCTTGTATTTAGAAAACAGCTGGCAGAGGACGTTTGGTTAAAATTTGTTTTATAGAGAAGAAATACACATATTCAGGAGAAAATGTGTATTTATGTTTTTCTTCTGCAAAACTTGGATTTGCTAAACTGACAATAATGAACTGAACTAAAAAAAAAGTTATTTATTAAGTAAATTCCAAGGACAAACTTGTAATACACATTTTCAAATTGAACGCAATGGCATGAAAAGTGGTCGACTATTATAGTTGACAGTGACTGCAATTAATCTTTTTTGACTGAAATTACCGAAAAATATTTCCTTTCCTTTCCTTTTTTTTTTTTTACTTTGCATAAAAGGCATAGTTTGGATGTTTTGAAGTAGGGTTGAATGAGGTATTTATCAGTAGTCAGTGTATTCTGGACAGTGGATGGCGGTTGGCTCGTCCCCCGGTCTGGAGACACAGACAGGAATGTCAGAACGGGAACAAAGCAAAGCACCGCTGTGGATGAGTGCAGCGGAAACATGGATTTTAGCCACCGAAAAAGAAAGGCTTGCCTAAAAAAAAAATGTCAAAATCTATGGAAGTGTGAGCTATCCGTTATACCCATCTATGCCCTCTTCAAATTCAGCAACTCCTGTATTCTGTGAGGTAAAAAGATTGTTTTAGTCAAAAGGAGTCTGAAGAGAGCATCGGGTCAGTTCCCCGTCGGAAAAAAGCTGCCTGACCGCAAGATAAAGTGGTGAAACTATTCTAAATGTAACGTGCACTTAAACCGATATTGGTGTTTTTTAAGCGGGGTTTTCTTTTAGGTGGGTAAAATAAGTTTTGCTGCTGCTATGTTCTCGTGCTCCCGTCTGCTGCTCAGAACTTGGGGGGCGTGCAATCCGAACTATCCCAAAGCACCTCCTACAACCCCACTTCAAAACATCTGAACTATCCCTTTAAATGCATTGAGAAACCACGTAAGACCTTTTCACGTAAAAGACTAAGTTTAGCCATAATCACCTTCACTCAAGTGTTTGGACTCAATCGCACATTGTGCTGGTAAAGTCAAATTTTTTCAAATTCATTTAATTTTACGATGAAATTTCACATTTCAATAAAAAAAATTTGGATTAAGAAATATCTGATGCTAATCACTAATCTTACTCCTTATGTGTGACCTTCAGAAAAAAAATGGACTGACGTGGCCGTAAAAACACAAGTAATGAGCTTTCTCATAAAACAGAAAAAATATATTCTAACAGCTATCAAAGAAAGTTTATACCTATTCTGCAATATGATGTTTTATTATCAAACAGATTGGAGCCACAAACATTATTACCCCTCTATGCGAAGTGTTTGGTTTAGTTCTACTTGTATAATTATTCCAAACCACGAATCAAGAAATAATAATAAAAAACAAATAAACTAAACCGGTACATCATTAAACCCTCTTAAATATTCATGTCCAACAGATTTGGTTTTAAATGCTTAACGTTTAAGTGATGGCTTGTCAGGGCATTTCAAAGAAATATCTTAGCAGTTTAATGATCGACATGAGTCATAACGGGGGTAAAATGAGCTTTGTAATAAAGAAAAAGGCAGTAACACAAACCATCTTTGTCGACTATTTAAAAATAAAATGCGCTTGACTATATTAATTCTTTCATACAGTCTTAATCACAATCACTCCGTCAACAGTGCCAATAAATTAGCGCTTGAAAACCAACAAACGTGAGACCGGTCTCTTGTTTGTTAACCGCTGGCAGTGTTCACTTGTTACCGCTGCAGCAGCGAAGCGGAGGTGTCACATGTGATATCTCAGAGACAACAGTCCCAATCACCGGCCTCATCTGGGGGACTATCCAGACCCAGAGCCAGAGGTCGCAGAGGTCACACAGGGGTCAGAGGTGAGAGGCGAGGAGGTTGTAAATGAGACACTTCAACCGGGGCGGACCATGATTTTTATTTGTGGTGTCTCGATGTCCAATTAGATAAACAACGCTGTGGCCCGGCCGGTTTAAATGAACTTGTCAACACTGATTTCCACGATATCTGTCCTTAACAACCAGAGACTGTCACTGTTAATAGGAGTTCAGCTCCGACTTAAGCCGGCCAGACGCCGTGCATGTTATTTATTAATCTTGTGCGTTGTGTTAACTCACACTACACGCTTGAATCTGCCTTTCTGCGCGCTCTCGCTGCTCACACTGACGATAGCGTGGAACTCCTGGTCGGTTTCGGCCAGTGACATGTCCTATAAAGTTAATTGGACGAGACGACCACCTCCAATATGGTAGTGTTACTTTGTGCATACTATGAACAGAAAGTAAGAAGAGAAGCGAGGAGCCACAGGCGGCTAGAAGATGCAGACAATATGATCGGTTTGTTGTGCAGCTCAGTGTTCAGTTTTATATATCAGCAAAGACTCAGTCAAGACGACAGTTTTAACCACAGCATGTAAAATACAACTGCACTAATATGTATACAATAAGCACTGAAAATGAATCAAATATCAAGCTCACTACAATTTATAATGCATCATTCGACGGCGGCCGTTGACCCGAGGAACGGCTCAAACTGCAAGACAGCCGAACAAAAATTTCGGACATTCAATAAATCCATCCGATCCAGAATTTTAAGGCAAATAATTAGACGTCGCGACTTGTGACCTCCCTCAAAATGCAAAACAAATCACAACCCGATCAGGCAGGAATTTGGCCCGATTCTCAAGTTTGGTTGGGGGTGACCAATTTTGGGCTAAAATCAGGTTTAACTAGTTTAAAGACATTGACAAAGACTTCGCCTCAGTTATTCGGTGTCTCAATGCCTGCCTGGCCACTACAAGAGCAATTAGAGATATATTGGTATCTGCGTAGACGTTGGCCAATAAGTGACAAGAACTTGCAGTACAGAATGATCAAATATCTGTTTAAAGGCAGCATACAACAGATGTTTTTGGCCACCAACTCCTGAGGAGAATATCTCTCTTTTGAGGGACGACATACTCCACTTTGTTCACCAGCTGGTCGTTAACTTGGTGAGTCGGAAATTTGGTGCTGGAAGTGATTTCAAAGTGAACATTGTTGTTGTCAGCTGTTTCTTCTACGTTAAAATCCCCCCCGGCAACACGCAAACTAGTGCAGACGATGTAAGATTAGCAACAAAGTAGGACACAGTGGTGGTGACGGTCCACTTTCTTCCTCCTGGGATCCTTCTCGTCTATTTAGGGTTACACTGGAAAATATGCTCAACTGAAGAATAAGCACAGAACATCAAAATAAAGTCACATGAAGGGTGAATACATTCGTGAGTTATTGTGCCGTCGAAAAGCCTTTAAGAAATCTACTTTGTTTCACTTCTGTTCTTTCGTTTCTCACGACTGTTACTTTTGACTGTGGTAATTCAATCCCCACATGTTTGGTTTGGGGTAGTTTTTATATTTTAAAAGGGAACGTGTTAACACATTCCAGCGTTCTCTAATC
This sequence comes from Ophiodon elongatus, assembly GCA_016806645.1. NCBI lineage: Eukaryota > Metazoa > Chordata > Actinopteri > Perciformes > Hexagrammidae > Ophiodon > Ophiodon elongatus. Next base: position 4,660,350 of record JACSYO010001856.1, on the reverse strand, counting down.
CTGCACAAACTGTAGAGATTGTGAAGGACTGGGGGGGAGCCCCATCAATCCTGTTGTCCTTCTAATGGGCAGCTGGGGTTAACACAGTCTGAGGTTAATTACTCTCATATCAGTGTGAGCGTGTGTGTGTGTGTGTGTGTGTCAGTATGAGACGGGTGGAGTGGACGCTCCTGGGTGCCCCTATGTGCTGAATACCCATCTCATCAATCATTCTTCCTTTCCTCTGTAGAGAGGGCGTAATACAGAAATAAAGAAGGAAGTCCTGAGTGATGTTACTAAAATCCAGCTCTTCACCTCTGCTCCAGAAATTAACCCTGACAGGCCAGAGACACCTGCTGGAATTTGACCTGGATGAAGGTGCGTGGCTCATCACACACACACACACACAGACACACACACACACACAGACACACACACACACACACACACAGTGAGTGCCAAGACGCTGAAGAAACGACATCAATCTAAACTTTTAAGCCAACATGGACAAAAAGTTGAAAAATGTCCACACAGTGCTCAGAAATATGGAAATCTAAGCATCTACAATTCCAACTGCATTCATTCATGTGACACAGTCGAAAGCTCCGGAACAGCTATTAAATAGACTTTGTCAAGACATTGTTTTTGCAGAGTTAAACTTAATTGTCCTTATTTAGTTACAACTTAAATTAAAAATAGCAACAGATAAAACTCCCTGCATTAATGAGGTAGCGGGCACACTCAGACTTTATGTAGCATACACTGCTGTAGCTGTCCAGAGTCGAGCAGTCGGCAAACTCTCATCCGCTGAACATATCAAGCATTTCTGAGGGGACTGGACATTTAAGACATTTAAGATCGCTGATCTTTACGGAGCAGGCGGCAACACGAGCTTCCAACATGTGTATTCTGAATATGTATCCACACATCTGGAACAAAACAGGAACCAGTCTCATCATAGGTTTTTTTGGCTAAGTGTCCATTTATTGTCAAGCAGTGTGTACTTGTTATTCTTTGGTCTCAGGTTGCATGTCTATGAGCTGTGAGCCGTCCAACCAACCAGTGATCTTCCTTTTTCTTATCGTCTGTTATTAAGAGTTTTAGAACCCTGAATACGCAAGAAAAATGCAGCGATTTAGATTTAGATGAAGCCCAAGAAGAAGAACATAATTTATCGTAGCAGAAATGCTTCTCCTTTTTCTCTGATTTGTTTTTCTTCTCGCGACCCCTCAGGTTTATCTTGCGACCCCCAACAGAAAAGACCCCCAGGTTGGGAAAAAGGCATCTAGACTGCAGACTTACAAATTATATCAGACATAAGCTCAATAGTCTCGCTTTGGTGCAGACACACACACACACACACACACACACACACACACACACACACACACACACACACACACACACACACACACACACACACACACACACTATCACCTAATAATTAAAATACCTGCAACTTAAATTAAGTATGGTACATGTAAGGAAAGAGTAATGAATACAAAGTGGATAACTACTCCTTAGTTAGGTCATTGAAGGTGTTTTGACTTTCTGCTGTAGCGGTGCGTGGACAGAGGTGAGATGAGGGGAAGGACTCATTTAAAAGTTACATTAATCACCGTCTGGCCATCAAAATGGGATAATCACCTGCAACTGCTCTGCTCAAATAGAAATGGCCTAAACCCAGGGGAAATTCTACCTAACTCTTTAATTGTTTGAAGCCTTTGAAGGGTCTGTTTAATCTAAGATTAATTTATGCGATTTTAAATAACTCTATGTATGATTAATACGCTCAAAAGAAATTAAAAAGGAGTTTGAGGCAATTATAACAAGAGACTGGTCATCACCTCATTAGAATAGTGTTGGAAGAACAGTGTTTGTCACTGTGTGTGTGTGTGTGTGTGTGTGTGTGTGTGTGTGAGAGACAGGGAGAAGGGTGAAGAGGTAGAGAGAATAACTAGGTCTTTACAGATTTGCATGCTAATCACTCGCTCCCTCTGGAAACTAGCTGGCATTGGTTGGTGTATGTCTGAATGAACAGTGTGTGTGTGTGTGTGTGTGTGTGTGTGTGTGTGTGTGTGTGTGTGCACTTTGGTCAATCAGAGTGCAGAGGAAATGTAGGGGCTTTTCTCTTAGGAGAGTTACAATGCTCTAAACTTAATGGTCCAAGCAACTAATGCCACTTTCAAATCTATCTGCTGCTTTCAAAACTGTTTGCACAGTGAGGCAGCACTTTCTCCAGATAGCCACCTGTCAATGAGCCACAAAACTAAATGTTAGCCACTGAAATGGAAAGAAGTAGAAGAAAAAAAAAAAAAAAAAAAAGGTTGTAAAACAAGAGAGCCAAGAGGAGTAAGAGTAGCATCGTTCTCACGGCCTAGTTTAGTCCCCAACCAAGTGTACAAAAGAGCAAAATGTCCGGGATTCATACTGTAGCGCTGAACTAAGAAATCCTCCTGGAGAGAAGGGAGAGTGAAGGCAGAACAGGGAGAACACAGGAAGATGTTACACCATCCATGTGTGTTTTAGAAGAGACATGTGGCAGTCCAGACCAGCAGAGGTAGTTAGCAGTGACCAGGAACGAAACACATGTAGAATCAGTCATTGAATACCAGAAGAAAGAGAGAGAAATTAAACACCGTCTTAAACTTACTGACATTCTCGGTGTCAATGAACCGTATAAGATACCAGTTAATTATGGTGTAATTATTATTTTAATGATTAAATAACCATTTAACTCAAAAATAAGAAAACAAGAGAAAGTTGTTTCAGCTACAACATTCACCACAGTCTATTTTCTTTTTACACCTGAACAAAAAGAAACCTTGATTTGGTCAAATTAAGGATGTTGGATTGATATAAAAGGAATATTTCCTGTGTCAAAATGTTTATTTGTTTTTATTTTATTGTACAATAAGTGGAATTTTGAATACAGCTCTCACTTAAAATGACGTGACCGAACAGTTGCGCGGCAGTAGCACACTGCAGTCCCTGTATGTGTGAATGGGGTTCATGTCAACGGAGACCCTGGGGTGAAATGTGAAAACATTTGGCAGTGAAGGTGCTGACAGGAGAGTTTAGGGAGGAGGAGAGTGATTTGGCACAAGTCTGAAAAGAGACAAGCGATGATACATAAGCATGCATGTGAAAATCCTTTTCGCACATCGCAGCGATGTAAACACCTATTCCTCAGACGTTAAAGCTGCTTCCAAAGTTTGAGACACGATAACTAGAACTCACGCAAGACATCACCCACATAAAGCAAAAAAACCCAAAAAAAAAACACATATAGATGATTACATGTATAATATAGCCTGTATTTGTACAAACAGTGAATATAATGCTTTTTTTTCTGCTCAGAAATTGTGTCGCAAAACAACCTAATATCTATTAAAAAAAAAAATGTTCTTTAACAGAACCATATTATGTAAAGACATGAAAACCAGGACAACAAAGACGAGCCCCATCACAGTCAAAAGACGGATTAATGAGTGGCTCGGTCTGCTAAGTTCTTGATCCAAAATAAATACTCTGAGAGCGTCTGCCACATCCCGCGGATGTCCAGTAAATATAGAGGACCGTGTGTGCTGCCTCGTGGGCTCCGGTCCACTGCAGGCCTCATCTCATAGACGCTCGTCTCAACAACGGGTTGTCGGTAAGGGACGGTAGGATGTCTCTGCTTCTATAAAACAACATCTTAAACTACAGTTTATAAAAGACAATTGCATCCTCGTGGTAAGTTGACACATCCACGTTGCCGGACACGATGAATGAATGAAAATAAATGGAATCATTAAATGACGGTGCGGTTTATGACGGCTATAGAATGGATTGATATTAACTAGTCAGGGCCTGTTTGTTAATAACAAACGTGTTTTGGTTACTGGCGCTGTAAGTGAACTAAACTTGACGCTACTCAGCTTCTATCTGTCTGCGTGTGTGTGTGTGTGTGTGTGTGTGTGTGTGTGTGTGTGTGTGTGTGTGTGTGTCCGTTTGTGAGTCGAAACTAGATTTAGGGACAGTCAGACACGGGAGGGATTTCCTTTGTGGAAAACCGTGGGGCTCATCTGGTGTCTCCGGGGTTGAAAGGGGGCTACGAAATGTGTGTGTGTGTGTGTGTGTGTGTGTGTGTGTGTGTGTGTGTGTGTGCCTATGAATAGAAAAGCAGAATAGGAGGGCTGCATTGACAAGGGTGCTAAAAGGCTGTGTGAAGGCTGCTGGCTGGGGAACGAGGGACGATGAGAGGGGGGCTGATGAAATGTCCATCAAATCACAATCAAAGAACATACGGGTGTGGGATCATCACTTTGGTTTTCATTTTCTCTCATACACACAAATTAAAACGTGCAAAAAACAAGCACATAAATACACAAAATAATATTACACCAAACACTATATTTTGTGTCTTTCTTGCCCTAAAGCTAATTAAGTAAGGCAATATGCGCTGCACACAGACCAGGCCTCACATTGAAGGAGAAGGGGGGGTGGAGTCGGGGGGGGAGACAGCCTGTTCAGAACCAAAAGCAAGAAACCTCAGACAGGATGGGTCACCACCAAATACCTGCAGCCAACGTCCTGGGAGCGGGCCAACGGAAAGTCTCCTCAACCGACCAACGTCATTAGCTTATGATGACAGGATAAGGTGTCCACAATGAAAGATGCATTAGTATAAGGGGAGAGAAACACACCCTCACTTTCCTCTCTGATGGCTCATCATGCGGTTCTTTACTCATGGAGAAAAAGAAGAAAGATCTCTTACTGACACAAGTGAGGTATTGATGAGCTTGATACGGCCAGACAGTTAGATATTTATTCGTTATGAGTCATGGTGTAAATCTTCTGGGCTCAGATCAACTCAACATTTCCACTGGTGTTAAGGTATCAAATTACAAGCTGATGATTAACTGATGAAACCGGGGCGGTTTTCAATCGATCGCCACGACCCGACGATCGGCTTCATATTTCTCTCACACGCACGTCATCGGTGTGAAAGTTCTTCAGCATGAGTTTTAATTAATTATTATTATTATTACTTTATTTACTTTTATGTCCTATGGTGGTCACTGTTTGTGAGGTGGGGTTCTTGTAGTTTTTGTTTTGTGGGAGCTCACCAAATCAAATTCCTATCGACTATCGAAAACTCCACAGGGCCCCTTTGATATACAACTTTACTCAAAACTACACCCGAGTGTAAAATTGGCTGGATTTTAAACGACTGATATTGCGGGTTTTTGTGGTGTTTTTGAGCAACAATAAACAACAAATAAAAAAAGATTTCTGATTTGACTAATTGGTATACATTTACAAATGTTTTATCTAGCACTTGAAAAGTTTTCTAATATTCATCTTCGCCTCACAAAACACATTCAGACCACCAGACATGCAGCGGGGTTTGTGTTTCCATTGGTTTTCACATTGTTGGAGAAGAAAATTACATAATTTATGTAATTCTTCGTGGTAACAAAGTGCATTGGCGTCTAAAACCTCCTCCTGTAGTGCACCATACAGCCATTAAATGAGGGACACACAACTCTTTCATGCTTATTCTGTTTTCATTAACTTTCTGTTAGCACAACGCCTTTTTTCCCCTCTTTTGTATTGTCCATGCTCTCTCTCCCTTTCTTCATGATGGGAACATACTGTAGCATTAACTCCAGAAGGTAAAGTGATAAAGTTGAACTGATTAGGATGAAATATTAATAGTATGCACATATCATCCAGTGCAAGTGGTTGTAGCACACTGTGTCAAGCTTCAGGGACAGAGCCCATCAAGAGCTTGCATGCAATCAAACAGCAGCCCTTTAAAGAACGTCTAATAGGATAAAATCCAAGTGAAAATAATGACGTCAATAAAAGCTATACCAGTGATTAGAGAAACCACATGCTGAAACCTGATGAGCAAACTAGAGCTACTAGGTGAGTTTGTATAGTCATAAAACAACATTATTTGCTCAGTGTCTACACTATTGTGTTATTTTCCTGCATTACCTTCAAGGAGGAATGAGTTGCAGTGATAAAAAAAAAAAAAAAAAGCGCTACGGTACTTTCTGTAAAGCAGAGGGAGAGGAGAGAAGGAGAGCTGTGGCTAGCTGCATTAACATACAGATAGAATAGGTAAAGAGTTTTAATGTACTCAGGAGGCTGGGGGAATGGGGAGGTGGAGTGAGAGGTGGGGAGGAATAAGGGAAAGAGGAGGAGGAGAGAGAAAGACAATCAGCAGCCTGGTGCCACAAAGGCAGGCATCCATGACCTTATATCTCAGTTCAGAGGAAGAAAATGAAAGGCCTACAGGAGGACGAAAATATAGACAAAGGAAAGACGAGAGGGATGGAGAGAAAGTGGGAGTAGAAGAGAGAGAGAGAGAGAGAGAGAGAGAGAGAGAGAGAGAGAGAGAGAGAGAGAGAGAGAGAACTGTGGACATTTTAAAAAAAGAGCACAGGGACCACAGAAGGAAGTGGGGCAGAGGAGGAGGAAAGTGAGAAAAAGGAAACATCGATAGGAGTGATGAAAAAGCCACCATGTGAGCCTCGATGACCCGAAGCATTTAAAAACCAAAAGGGAGGAGAAGCGGTGTGAGGTCGATCCAGGGTCCTGGATCAGTTGGGGATGAATTGCGTATTCATCGGCGGAGGGCTAATATTGTCTGATAAATATTGGTATCCGATATTCGGTGTGACCCATGTCCTTGCATTAGTTTGTGTTGGAATGAAGCTTCGGTTGTGAAACCAAGTCATGAAGGACATAAGAAACCACAACGACACACTTCCGTCTGTCTTCAAAAACAAAAGCACTTTGAAAGGATACGTGAAGCGAGCCTTCAGCAAGACTAAGAGAGAAGAGGAAGTTTTCAAATCAAACTAAAAACACGACATCTTCTCCAGAAGATGGAGAGACGAAGACACGCAAGTATTAACGTCACCCATCACAAACAGTGGAAGTTGTTTGTTCATAAAGAAATTGAGCAGCACAACACAATCGCAAGTCTAACTTCCCCAAAAGGGGACATGGTCTCTCCTTCAAGAGAGCCACTTCTGTCTGGAGGCCGGAATTCACAGTGAGTGTCTAGACAACATTTCCCGTTACTCCTCCTTTCTGGTGTGAGACTGCGAACATACAATCTGTTAGCAGCTCTGCATTTACACCCTCCATCCCTCCATCCCTCCGTCCCTCCATCCCCACAAGCCTCCGCACCTCCTCTCTCTGTGGACCTAACTGTCGCTGTCCTTGGTCCTAACACAGAAACCGCAGCGTGTTGCAACTCTTAAAAGGCAGTTTGTGCAAACTGCTGTGGCCTTGTGTGCTAACGCTACACAGCACCACCACCCCACACTGGGAGGGAGGCGTGTGGCGTGGCTCGCGTACCACTCACTGACAGGAAGAGCTGGAAACTACGTGAGGTCTTCTCCCTTATCTCTAAAACTCTGCTGTACCAGAGTCGCAGCGCGAATAATCTATGGCTTTGATAGTTGAATATTAATCAATTTGATAACTTACAGCTGCCTTATTCTCAGGAAGTCTTAGCCAAGTGAAAATCAACATCAAGTGACTTAAAATCCCACACACGTACATGTATGTACTACTGTATATTAAGCCAGTGAGAGATGGTACAACAGACTCACGTTTTTACTATTATTAATACCTTTCTATATTTTTGTGGCACCCCTATCTACACTGTGGCCCTGATGTGATAAAGGTGAAGATTTAATATTCAGACCAGAAAGAATTGTCCCTGAGCGTGCTTCATCTGTTGCTCAGAGTATTATATTTGGGTCTAAGTGAACAATGGAGCCGGGCTTTTATTCAAACGCAATATGCTGAGGCATCACCATATAGGCTATAAAGACCTTTTGCACAGTTTGATTTTTTTATAGGTGGGATCCTGTTATTCAAATATGCCAAATATTAGTCCTCTTTATATGCATTCTTCATTCTCACGCTCATGTACTACAAAATCCTCTGGATTTCAAATATAACATTTTCAAATAAAAGCTGATTCATCTTCATACAGTATTCAGAATATTTAAATGTTACTTAATTTGTGTGAATTTCTGTTGTAATCTGTTTAAATGATTTAAAATCATTATGCTGATATCGTATAAACTCTTAGGAAACGGATTGATGGATTCTTGAACTATATATCTATATATAGTTATTTCCTATTCCGATTAGAAATGTTATTATTTCAGTGAGGACATATTGTATAAGCTACACACTGACGGAGGCTATTTATTGTAACCTGAATGTTGTGCAGGCTATAAAATAGAGATATGCATGTAAATTACCTAAAGGGAAAGGTGGTGTGTAGTAAACTGAAATACTGACCAAGTGATTTACATTTATGAATAAAAGAAAACAGCACTTGCCTCTAATTTTGCAGATGAAACATGAGGTCGCTTTAGTCACAGCAAACTTTTCGGAATTTGAGAATTAATTATGTTCTGCACAGTTCAATGTTAAAAATGATGAAGTCGACATGGGCACACTTTCTTACCGTTACATGCACAAAGACAGGCAGACACACACTCAAATTTTCACTACGATATAAAACTTAATTTTGGGAAACTAAAATTATTTTACTCTTCTACAACAGCCAGGCCTGATTAATTCAGGGTGAAATCAATGCAGTGAATTGAACTAATTATTGCTGAAGTGGGTCTCAGTCCTACCTCAAGGTTTCTCATTGCCCTCTCTCTGACATCTTTCATTGATAGGCAAAAGTTCATTACTGTTGTTTCCACACAGCAATCACAACTTTGAGGGTCCTTGACCAAAAACACCTCAATCATTGCGAAAAATACAATTGTATATTACGAAAGCTACACACATAATAGAATTATGTTTAATTGAATTTTTATTGGAATGCATGAATATAACCACCGTCTTTACACATATATTTTGTGGTCCTTGGAACTATTTCATGAAAGTCTTGTTTTAACTTACCATAAGGTTATTAGGGGCAGGTCTTTCTTTGGGTTGCCGCCGCATACTGAAAAAGAGACACAAGCAGTGGATATCAAACCACTATTCAAACTTTGTTTGTAAATGTGTAAGAGACGCTTCATTTCAACGGCATAATTTTCATTTATAAATGACTATTCAGCAGGAGCCTTTCATGGCACAGAATAAACTGAAAGAGAGGGCTTGATAGACAATAAAACCTAGCCTAATGACACAGCACATGTATTTAAAAAAAAATAATCATTTAATTAATATTTCTAATTTCAATTAATATTTCTCATATTCCAAAAAACAAAAATTGAAGCAGTTGCCACATCCATTCAGCGGATGCGTGTGTGTGTGTTTCTATGAGTATGCATATTGGGGACTTTGAGGAACTAGTGCAGGGACCTGTGTGCAGTTCATCATGTAGCTGGTTTATGTATCACAAAGATTGGGCCATGGCCCTCTAAGAATAGCCTGAGAAGATAATGCCAGACCTGCGTCAAGGCAGGGCAGGGCAGGTACCTCAGTCTGTCCTGAGAGAGAGAGAGGTGCCCTGTTTGAGTAAATAAAGCAGGCATGGGGGATAAACAACAGATGGTACAGCCAGCTAGTGAGTGTTGCGCGCGCGCGCACACACACACACACACACACACACACACACACACACACACGCACACACGCACACACGCACACACGCACACGCACAGCTTGCATGTGGTTTGGGTGTGTATGTCGTTGTTTGTGCAACTGTAAAGGTTACAAGAGGCTAATGAATCAGAGGCAAACACAGGGTAAACACTGTCTTTGTCCTGTTGCATGAGATAAACCAATCATTCCTTGGCTTTTTATTCAGTATCAGCAGCACTGGGTATCATCGCTAAAACCATTATAACCACAGTGCATTAACACACAGGCAAATGCACTTTAATCCCATTGTATTACCATTATACCTTTGATTCATCCAACATAATTTCGCTCATCTATGTCAAATGCAGCTTGTGGTCTTTGTAATTGTTCAGTCTGACTCTGTGGGGCTCAGGTGGCCGACTGTGCCACACATATTACGCTATTATGAACTACAATCACAAACAAATGCACTATGCAGTCAACAGCCATTGAAAACAGACACGATTCCATTTAAAATCTGAGGGTGTTAAATAAAATTATTTCTCTGTCCGTCCTTCTAGAAACAAAGCATATTAAACAGTAACTGACTCACCACTGAGTGATGAAGTGAACAAACTTCTCACTGAACTGGCCGACAGGAAGTACTGGAGGATCCTGTGGAGAAGAACAAAACTATTCAGATAACAAGTATAATTTTATACTGGGATGATGACAAATCTCTCCAATGACTGAAGGATCCTGACACTTAACTGCACGTGACTTAGATAAAAAAATTAAAATAGATTACGGGTGGTTTACATC
>JACSYO010001856.1:4490000-4645000 GCA_016806645.1 Ophiodon elongatus | reverse complement strand
TAAAGCTGCACTATGAACCATTACATGCTTAAAAGGTTATCAGTAAAATCTTAAAGTCAATTCTAAAACGTATTGGTACTCAGTGAAAGGAGGCGAAAACAAGGCTGATATGATTTTGTCTAAAAGCCAAGTTGCATTTTGACCCAGCTGAAGGAGTGACAGAGTTCTTTGACTTAAACCTGAATATAAGAAATAACAATAATATAACCAAGATGGAATAAAAGCATGCACGACCTTCGAGAGATCAGGTGATTTTTGAAATGCGACACAGTTGATAAAAACATGATTGTGAAAGCATCAAAGGTCACTGTCATATACAACACCTGGGTTTGTGACAGGAAGTTGGGCATTCAGACAGGACGCTGAGATTGGGATGGACTTTGGAGGACCCGAAAGAAAGATTTTAGATTTATTTTTGAGTTAGCTGGATTGCTTTTAACAATGATATTGAATATTATGCATGATTATGTCCCAGTGGCACCACAGAACAACAGGGGACCAAGGATGGAGCCCTGGGGACCCACACAGTTCAGACGGGCCACAGCAGAAGAGTCATCATCGACCACTATAGAATAAGTTATGTTTCATAAATAAGATTTTAACCAGTTCAGAGCAGTGCAACGCATGGAAACCTACTATTAAAGGCAATCCAATAGGATAAAACAATTAACAGTGTCGAATGCTGAGATGAGATCGAGAAGAATTAAAATCAAACATAAAATCTCAAGCATCAGCTGTAAGAAATAGATGGTTTCTTATTTTAAGGGGAGACACCCAAGGCGAAAAGGGTCATGAAAATGTTTGTTTAAATATGCAAATGAGGTACTATATTATCAATTAATTTCCAGAACAGAAATCTGAACATTGGATGAAGCCAGGTTCAAAATTATTGTTTCATTTTGTTAAGGTTGTTATACAGGGCATTTTGTGTGTGTATATATGTATATGTGTGTATATAAATGTATATATATATATATATATATATATATATATATATATATATATATATATATATATATATATATATATATATATACACATATAACACATACATATACACATATATATATAAAAAAATACACATATATAAATATATACATATATATATACACACATATATATATATATATATATATATATATATATATACACATATATATATATATACACATATATATACACACACATATATATATACATATATACACACACATACATACACATACCTCTCTGTATCACTCCATAAATCAGAAAATACTGACAAAAAAGAGCATAAAATAAAAATAAAAATAAAAAATATAAAGATAAATAAATTTTCCCCATGTTTTTAGGAACACAATTTTATATAAATTAAGCTATGGATGATATGTTAACAAACCCCTCTATAAAAAACTTAATATAAATATGAATAGGAATTAAACTGGAAAGCTGAAGTGGAGATTTCTGGCCAGACTATGAGAAACAACTTTTTTTTGAGAAAACAGCCTTTAAAGATATGTATTGTAAAATTGCATCCATTTTGCAAGACACTTGAGGTGAATAGGGTAAAAAAAATAAAAAAGATAGAAAGATATGACTGCGAAACCTCCCCAGCTGATGACTTACATTAAGACCTTTTTTTGTACTACTACAAGTTTTCTGAGATTTTATTTTGAAATAACCAAATCATGCATTATCTAATGCTAACCTTTGGTCACTTCAGGAGAATCTACAGACACAAATAGGCAAACTGAATTAAAAGAAACACTTAAATGTGTATTTTGGAGGATTTCTAGTTAGGATTACTAGTCTGTTATGGAGGAAAAACTGTTCAAAAACCCAAAATTGACCAGTGCATCAAAAAACAAGGTTTCTGCCTCAGTCGTCTTCCCTTAACGAGGTTCTGAACTTCTCTGGGCATTCTACCGCACATTTAGCTGTATATACATCCTAACTCCAGTGCAGTCCTCAACCTATAAATTCTATCTGAGCGACTTCATCTTTCTAAAGAGCGCTTATGCTCTTGTCTCTTCCTCCAAAGCGCTGCATTAGCTGGGACAGCAAGGCAGTGCTGGCTCGCTGGGGACAACATAAAATGTTCTCTCGCCTCAAGGGGAGGAACAGGACAAGGCACAGGAAAAATAGTTTTGAGTGATGCCTCTGTCTAGCTGACTAATGAACAGTTCAGCCGAGGTCAATCCATTACAACCAAAAGCATTTAATTATTAATTACGGCCAAAGCTATAGGCAGTTAAGGGCAAGTGACATTGTATGTTAAATGTGCGATATAGCTGGTGATGAGGTTTTGGGGGGCTGGTTTAGGCTGCAGAGGTATTCTGGCATTTCTTCTATTAGTGCATGTCAGCAAAGAACTTAAAAAAAAAAAGGAGCGAAAGGAAGGAAAGGTTGTGATTGCTGCTTTTGAGGGAAAAAATAAGCAGTGTGAGTTTACACATTCATGTACACCGACATAAGAAAATAGCTTGTCCATGCATCAAGAAGTCGAAAACTGTGTGTGTGTTCGTAAAAAGAGAGGGGACATTCAGCGTTTCAGAATCAGATGTAATCTAAGTAAACTCATAATAAAGAGGGTCATAAAGACGGCAGACTGCACTTAAAACCAATTTCATCATAAACTTCTGTAATGCATCTTTATCTATTTCCTTTTTTGCCGGGGTTATTCCAGTGTTAAAATTAATTACAAGCGAAATGTGAAATCGTTGGAAAGTGAAAGAGATTGAATGAAAGATGAAGTGCAGGGGCAGGTTACATTTTAAACATAGCAAAAGAAGCGCGTTCTGTTTTTACAGAGTGATAGATATTTTGGTTAAAATGACATCTTACGAATTATGTATGTCAACTGTTTTGTATCTTTTGCGGTTTTGTTTGTTTATCTTAGTTATTTCTTTGCAAATTCCCTTTAGTGAATAGTCCCGGTTAAACAAATGCTTTGATATTGGCTCTGTAGTACACTGAATTCACAGCTTTGTTGCTGTTTATATGTATGTGTGTGTGTGTGTGTGTGTGTGTGTGTGTGTGTCACTCATGACAGGTCCAACCTCTACAGTAATGTGCGTGTGCATATGTGTATTGCCTGAGGCAGTTGCATAGGGTGAAGGGTTGAGTGAATGGGGAGCAAAGCCGCCTGAGTGGTTTGCTTCATTAGGAAACAAAATATAAGCTTTCCGGGCCATTAGGACTGACTTTAGATGCAAAAGCACATAAGACGACGACTCACCTCATCAACGATGCATTGCAGTAACTGGAGAGGCTGGAAGAGGAGAGGAGATGAAAAAAACATGTCAGCCTACATGGAATTTCTTGGCAATAGGGAAAATCAATAGTGTGATAAAAAAAGAGTATCTACTTAGATTAATCAAATGCAGCGAGCTCAGGCAAAGCAATCCTTCAGCTCCTGCATGTTTTTATTATTCCATAATGGCACCTAATGTAATACCAGCAGTTTATCCACAATCTAATATTTCATTGCAAAAATGCAATTTTAGTGGGGGTTTTCTTCCAAATGAGAGAGTCAACCAAGAGTAACAGACTATAGTGTGGGAAACCTCTATTTTCTTTATTCCTATTCTAAAGCGATAAAACTTACCATTAAAGATCCTTGATTTTTCTGAATCTGTAGGACAAGACAGAGAAGAGGGGACGAGGCAATATGTAATTAGCGTGTCATAATCAAGACGTTGCACTTGGACACATTATGATCACTAGGAGAAAATTATTGCTTTCCTGTTGGCAATTTGTGAGTATGCGTTAACACCATTTACATAATGAAAACACACAAATGTTAATGGCCTTGTTCTCATTTGTGGAGAATGGGGGTAAAAGATCCACTAATGCTAATTTTTAGAGTAGTACTTTATTCATACCCTCCAGGTTATCTAGATGTGCTGGGATAACTGTTACAAACAGCAAGCTTTGTAATGAGCGTGCTCAAAGTGTCGATTTCTCAGGTGCAACATTGACAATAAACTGGCCAGGACACGGTAAGTTACCTGCATAATGATGACAACAAGGTTACGGGGAGTGATTTGATCTTTAAAAAGGTGCCGACAAAAATAACCCCAAATAACTAGTGCGGCGATCACAGGAAACAAAATATAGAAATATACATCTTGTACTTATTTGACTTACGAAATGCACTTCTATGGTCACTCAAAATCAAAATATATGAAAGGAAAAGAATGTGAGGTTGGAATAGGAACTTTCTATTTGGAAGATCAAGACTCTGAAGATGTGAGACAGAGTCTTAAAATGTAAGTGACACTGCAGCGGAACTATAAAAAGCATTTAGTTTTCCTAGGTAAAACCCCCAGGGCTGAATTCATTAGAACAATCAGTTTTAATTTCTAAAAACCTAAATTTATACCTCCACCATATAGAGTAAATTGTATAAGCCCTGAAAACTAGGCTCAGCTAAATGTCTAAGAATGTTTGGTAAATAAATTGCTCATTTCTCCGGATCTTTTGACAGTGCATTAGAGCACTTATTGATTCACTCAATTAAATACAGGTTTTCACACTCTGCAAATACCAAGAGACTCCTAAACTGCCTCTATATCCAGTTTTGCCTGATTCAGACACATTAAAGGCAACTATGGAAAACGAATTTGTTCAGAAATAATTACTAGGACAAAATTGCGTGCTGCTCCAGGGGTTGAAATTGGATAGTGGGAGACTAACTTATTCAAGCATAATTGAGCACTTATTCTTCTTGTACGAGGTAGCTTGACCACATATCAAAAAGAGAGCTTTAGAAATGCCTCCTTATCTTTCTCTCTTAACAGTCTCATCACCGTGGGCTGATTATCTGGGAGACATATTATCATCTGCATGTTCGTCCTGAGGGCAACCATTGCTTAATATGACATTTAATATGACATTTATACTTCAAGACTTTTCCAATAATTAATTTCTTCACATCTTCTTCCGATACCTGGTCTAAGAATAACAAACAAATGTATGTTCGACAAGCAAGGCTGTTGTTGCAGGTGTGAAGGGCCCCGCGTCCTATAGGACTGTGCATCAACTGTACGTATCACTAAATGACAAGTTAGTTGTGTAGCACGTCGGCTTCGTGTGTCTCGGAGCCGGAGAGCTCTGATACAAGCGGCTTTGTGGCGATCTGTGAGCCACGTCCAGATTTTTTTTCTGCTTTTTTTGAAAGTATCACAGTGGGCCCGGCGCGATAATAAGAAGCCACGATTTTGGGATATCAAATGATTTCTGTTCCTTTCAAGAGTCATTCGATAAACACTTCTGAAAGATCAGATGACTGGTTCTCTCCTTAAGAATTTCAAAGATATTTCTTCAAAAGGTAAAGAATCTGAAAACTTGTACAAAAGGCTGCCTTTGTGATCAAAACCATCGATTTTAACAAAGGTTAACATGCATGTTTTGGTTATGGGCAAGAGCAGTCCCACTCAGGCAACATGGAGATATTTCTATAATAAATGGGGGGAATGGAGAGAGGTCCTTTTTATTATTTACTATTAGGTCAACAACAACTAAGTCACTCTGTTAGTCGGGGAAAAAAAAATGCAGCTCTTCTCTGATTTCCCCCAAACTGAAAACCTATTTAGCCTTACACTAACCTGTTTGATTGCAATATAATTAGTTTAATCAATCTTAAAAATAAATTATTAATAAATCAGCTCTATAGGGAAGCCAAATACAAGGTTATGCAGTTGTTGTGCATTATTCGAAAAATGTTTTGGTGACAATAGTGAGAGATGTGGTGACGCTTAACATACTTAAGATTGAGAGGGAAGGGTCAATATTTTTTCAGATAATTTGTAAACTAATCAATACAAGGGAAGCCTAATACACGAATAATTAGTTAAAGAAGGACAAGTTAAAGTATAAAACAGTTTGGCTTTGGTATAAGGTGCTGAAAAATGACAGTTCACAACACACATACAGCACATCGTAATACGACACCATTTCTTTCCATTTCATTTGAGGGGAAGAAACAAAGTAACAAAGGGAAAGTGTCGGTGCTGTTTGATGGATGCAGTGATGTGTAATAGAAGCTCCTGAAACACACAAATAACTGACATGGTATTTCATCCAAAAATTCATTCAAATTTGTGAAAATGTGACAAAATACAGAGAAACAAAAACAACCATAGAGCAAACAAATCAATCAGACGCAATAGTGCTGGCGGCTGTATACACATCACATCAGGTCTGGTGTCTTCAAAGACTTTCGGAGCGAGCCGTGCAAAAACTCCATTAACTCCTGACAAAGGACGCAAACGAATCCTGACATGTGGTGAAGTGGATTTAAAGAGACCATCTCTAATCATGACAAACATGAGGTGATGATTCCACTGGGTGTGCATACACAAAAGAACGAACGACGATGCATCAACTAACCATAAATGAAAGCCACGAGCGAGCACACGCACTTCCTCCGAATGGAAAGGGTGAACAAAAGATAGCAAATTATTTTAAAATTGGCTTTCTTTTTTAATAGCGCAAATCATGAACACCTCAAAGCCAAATTCAACTTTAACAACTCATTCTGTATCTTCCACAAGTCTCTCTCTCTCTCTCTCTCTCCCCCCCCCCCCTCTCTCTCTCTCTCTCTCTCTCTCTCTCTCTCTCTCTCTCTCTCTCTCTCTCTCTCTCTCTCTCTCTCTCTCTCTCTCTCTCTCTCTCTCTCTAAATGTTCCTCGGTGAAGTGTAGCAGGGTTTTTCCGCACAGACAGCTGTGCCAGCGTCTGCAAAAATGACAGCTTAGGCCCGAGGACTTTGGCTGGCTGCGCCTGACGAGCTGGATCCGAGCGCTCTCGCCACACCGCTCTGCTACAGCCTGCAGGTGAACTGTCTGCAGTACCATATGGAGTTAGGGGAAAATTAACACTGAGAGGAGGAAAGCTGCGTGACAGCGGAGAGCCTAAACTATGAACCGAGAGGTGTTTCTGATATTTTGTCTACCCTGTTTTTAATCGATGAGGTTAGATTAAAATACCATTTGCAAAAATACACGAACGGTTAACAGGATAAAGGAACAGACATGCCCAAGGCTGTAGTCACACACACACTAGACGCACAGATTGATCATTGTGTGACGTTTACAATCACTATACACTTTGAGTCCTGCACAAACACACCTTTGCTCCCTCGCACAAAGACTTGCATATACTTTTCATCATGGCTGAAGAGCTAATGATCAATCGAGAACAGAAAACAAGTTAATAGCTACATAACAACTACACTCTCACAACCCACTGCCTCCCAGTCCGATGACGAAGCGGACAATGTGTCCGGGGTTCTGGTGTAACCAGTGGATATTCGGGGCAAAGACTTCCGACAGGATCGTAGATAGTAGATAGTTTAAAAGCACATTTTAACTCATATATACATAATAAAAAGCTACGTCATCGCCAGAAGGCCGCTGGGTTTCCGACAGTTCACCTGGATTCAACCAAAGCCAGTTCAAACGTGATTGGTCAATACTACTCGGACTATAAGCAGACTACAAACGGAAACCAGAACTCTTCCGATACCAAAATCTTGCCACTTTGTTCACAGTTTCTGGATTCATATGCAGATATTCCTTTATAGCCATTATCACAACTGTAATTTGAGTCTGTTTACTGTGGAAGTACGAAACAAGGCACTGAATTAATTCTTGTAAAAACACATTTGGGATTCTCTCAGCGCATAATATATAACATTAGTGGGAGAACATCTTCAAGTGAAGATAAGTGACATTAACAACCAAAACCCTTATGGCCAAAAATACATTTCAGTTCAGTTTAATGCATGGATGCTGAGATTTTAAGTCTCATTTGACTTTAAACTCTAGTGTTTAGGAACATTTCCTCTTTCCCAGGAAGAGTAGTTGACATTGTGAAAGGAAGCTTTCAATTATGCGGTTCCTTGGTAGAAAGTGCAGTGGTGGTTACATCACACTCTGCTTTTTTAATAAACCACAATTAAGTTATATTTGACTGACTGAGTAGTCCTAGTGATGCACACATTAGCCCGCAGGAAGATCATATAGAAAATGACCAAATGTGCCAATACGCAGATCATTGTCAAGACTTATGATCAAATCATAATTTTCTCACCGTCACACTGTTGTTTAAAGAACAAACTCTTCATTAGATAAAGTCTGTCCCCTCACACTTTGGGAAGGCAGGTGGCCAGGAGGTAACCTGAGGTAACCATATTTAGATTGCTCCGCTAGGGATTAGTGAGATAAACCCATCTTAAAGGGCTAATTAAGACTTGATGGGATTGGGAAGTCACTTTGGAGGTCGGCAATTACATTTGAGCAGGATTTTAACTTAGTGTAATGAGGGGATGAAAAAAACGAAACAAAACAGTAGATTCATACATTTAAAGTTGTAGAAAGTAATACAGATAACAGAAGATTATATATAATATTATATATATTATGTATATACCTCTTTGTCTCATTCAGGGATCTTAAACATGATTAGTGCCTCACGTAATAGTTACAGCAAAATTTCAAAAGATTATCTGACAAACTTTGAAATAATTGGAGAGCTCATCAAATAGATAATTTACTTAGGAGAATGTTTAAAAGGTATATAATTTTTTGAATCATCTTATTAAATCTCATCTTAAAAATATAATAAAAAAATAATATCTGATCAGAAAAAAAGCAAAAAAACAAACATTTGTTCAACCACAGTAGTTACTACTGTAAACAAACTAATCAGTTTTCTTGCAACTTGAATGATCACAGTCAAATACCTTTTAAGAGTTCGGATATTTTTACGGAGAGATTGATAACATATTTAGCCTAATATAGAAATACATGAAACACTGACAATAACTCACCTGTGGATAGGGGAACATGCCTAGCGCCAACTGTGTAAAGAAGAAAGAAAAAACAAGTGCTGCAGGATATTCTTATATTCTTCTTGAGACATTTGATATAATAAAAAACATCTGGGAAAAGGTTGAGTCATTACTGTGCCTGTGCAAATATCTGCAAACTAATGCAATACAACCAAACAGACCCTCCATAATGCTTACATTTTTTAGTTTACAATGAACAATTGGCGCAACTTTAAATTCTAATTTTAGGCCGTGCCTCATATTTTACCCGCCCTCCTAACAGATACTGAATGGGTGCGAGTACACATGCATTAACGTATATACGCCTTTCCACCGCCAATGTCGTAATGACACAGAATTCAAGACGCAGAAAGAAAATTCTGCTAAAACCACTGATGCATGCAGAACTCGAGACTTTCTGTCTTTGAGGTAAGCTTAGTGCCCACCTGCTGAGAACACTTCCTCATCAAACAACACCAGCTATTAGTTAATAACCCCCCCACGATTACCACCCGCGGAGAACAAAATAGAGGGATAAAGAGAGATTGTGGGACGCTCGTATGTAATGTGTGTTATTTGGGCTGGGGGGTTGGGTGACGGCTCTCCCTGACGTTTGGCAATTCACTTGGGGTGGGAATTCTTCATCTTGGTCAAGGGCGGCTTATTGGCAACATTACGTTATCAAAACATCAAAACGCTCACAGTCTTTCCTTGAACATAAATAGACCAACTCGTAGGCTAAAGATCAATCCAAATTGAGTAGGACTGGAAGCCGTTTCATTTAGCTCAATGCACACATCCACAGATAGAAATGAAGAGAACAGGGCCAGGGGCGTCCACTGCTATACAACTCTGTCTTTATCACGCAGAGATCATGTCAATAATTTTGACACGGCTCCTTTCCTCTGAACTCATCTATTACTGTTATAATTGTAATGATATTAAACATTATTGACAAACAAAGGCGAGGCAGAAGCCCAAATCATTTGTAATACTGCAGCGGGAGAGCTGTGGACAGGAACAGATGGAGAATCAATAGTGTCAGTGGGAGGACAAGAGGCCAGGGAACGTTATACTGAAATTAAAACGTTATTTGAAAACGCAGGGTGTCAGTCAAGCGCTCTAGCTATTGTGACAGAGATACTGATACAAACATATGCATCTTACGCTACTCAATGAGCAACCGTCAGCCGAAATACATATGACCAAAAATGCAAATGAACCACTTTTTGCTATAATTTAGTGTTCCCTCCATAAACTTCCTCCACTTTCCAAATGCCAGCTATAGTGTGAAGCCTTGAATACTTAGTCACACCTCCATGAAAGAGATTCCCACACTCCAGACATCTGCGTGGATCCCATACTGCTCTCCTGATATCCTTTCTGGCTGTGGAGCAAAAAAAATAAATTAGGATGAAGTTAGAGGCTCTGATTCCTGTGCTCACCCACATCTTCACTTGGTGGTTTGACATGAGACTGAACTTAAAGGCTCACTCACCGCCATGTACGCGTTTGTTCCCACATACGTTTTGGCAATAGAATTCACCAACTGCAACAGAATTGAATTAACAGTCAATAAGCAAATAATTATGCTGCACATTAATGTAAATTCAGAGTATTTAACTACACATTCAACCACAATAAGCTACCTTAACTCTTATGAATAACTTTTAAAAGCCATTACTCCATTGTCCTATATTGGGGAATAAAAAAAGATGGAAGCTGGACCTACATTATCTAAATCTATCAACATGTCAGGTTGATATTTTTGGGCTTCTCTCAACCCTCGCACAAGGGAACCGGAGTAAGACAAGGAGACATTAGTGTGTGTGTGTGTGTGTGTGTGTGTGTGTGTGCGTGTGTGTGTGCGTCTATACAATGGCACATGCCATCAATGACAGGACTGTGATAATGAGTGTCTGTTCCCACATGGCTGTGTTTTTTTTCCTTCTTCTTTTTAGCATGCCCTACAATGTGAGAGGGGGAGGGGGAGTTTGTATGTGTGAAAGAGAGATAAACAGAAAAATAGAGTTAAAAAAGACAGAGGACAAGTCAATGCTGCTAGTGTTATACATGCAGGGTGTAAAATTCACCTTGGAGCTTCCAAGAAAGTAGAGGTTAAAAATGAATAACAATTTGCCACAGAAAGGATTGTGTGTGTGTGTGTGTGTGTGTGTTGAAAGGGAGACAGAGTCCTCAGGGTTGATGTTTTAGGGAACGTTGAAGGTCTGTCCCTGATGATTACATTGCAAACACACATTGCCACACACGCTGCCCCCCACACACACACACAATGACTGGGCTATTGTCTGCCACCCACGCTTTCTCCACATCTACTGAATACATATCAATGAGGCTTTGCCGTTGTGTGTGCGGGTCATAATTATAACAAGTGATTTTTTGGGGAGGATGCAGAACAATGGAGGTGGGGGGGGGAAGTTAATGTGAGAGGAAGACCCTTGGGACAGCGCCGATGTTTTGAGTTGAAAATGAATGCAGTGATTGAAACGTTGACCATATGTGCACACGCACACACAGGACTATGGTGATGCAGCTAGAGACCTCTCTCTCTCTCTCTCTCTCTCTCTCTCTCTCTCTCTCTCTCTCTCTCTCTCTCTCTCTCTCTCTCTCTCTCTCTCTCTCTCTCTCTCTCTCTCTCTCTCTCTCTCTCTCTCTCTCTCTCTCTCTCTCTCTCTCTCTCACACAAACAAATCAGTGTACCTGTGTGCTGACACCAAAGTCACAGAGCTTGACTTGTCCTCGGGTGTTCACCAGCATATTGGAAGGCTTGACATCTGCAGAGACAAACTGCTTGATAGAACTGCAACATCAGCACTCCACAGCTTTTATCAAGTCTGTTCTTTTTTTTTTTTTTTTTAATAACACTACCTTACTCACCTCTGTGAAGTATCTTCAGGCTCCACAGATATGTCAGGCCTTCCACTACCTGGAGACACAAATGTAAGCAAACATAGATGATCATTCAACATATAACCAGCATATGTGGATTAATAATGAATTGTCTCAGGCTAATGTGGAGTGGTTGCCTCCAGTTGAACTATACAAACTTAACTTATAAGTCGGGGGAAAAGAATTACAATGAGCCAGTTTACACCTCACAAACTAGCTGTCACTCGTCACTGAAGAGGCAAGGGGCTTGAACAAGATCCACCCTGAAATACTGAAAGGTTCGGATACTGCTGTGCTGTCATGGTTCACACATGTCTCTCTAATGTTGTATTGATGTGGCCTTTGGATTGGTAATCAGCAGTGGTGCTCTCCGTTTCACAAACGAGGACCAGAGGGTGTGTTGACACCGATTAGCCTTCTTGTGAAATCCTGAACCCCGGAGAGGAGACATTGGCCAATTTTTAAACCTCACAATAAGGAGCAACAGTGTGGAGTTTGTCCTGGCTCTGGCAGAGTTACCCTTTTCTAACAGACTCGTAGATATCCGAGGTGAAAAATGTGTTTCCCGAGGACTTCTGAAGATAGCGCTACGACAGAAGGGCTTTGGAGTGAGAACTGTGGTGGCATTCTGGACAATAAAGGTCAATTACATATATTGTGGGCATTGGATTCCAACATTGGTCCAACTCGTCTGTATTTCTGTTCATGGTTTTATGGACATGATCTGTAGGAGCAGCCAAAGTCTAGAGAGAATAGCATTACTGCTATTAATTCATAATTTAGTATTCTTGGCTTCCTCTGACTGTGACCGTGGGTTCTATCTGAATGTGATGCTCTCCAAATTTTAAGACAATAATTAACTCTACCAATAATACCTCTACTTAATACGAGGAGAATCTGACAAAAGTAGAGGACTTGGGCTATTTTTCACTCTCAACAACAGGATAGAGGATCCTGAACTTGACTACAGTTTAGGGATGTCTCAAACTGTGGTGGAAAAGGGATCAATTTGCCAGTCAATCTTTGTTCCAGCCCTCAGTTGTGGTCACAAGCTATGCATAGTCGCTGAGATAATACCACTGCAGATACAAGCAACCAAGAAGATGTTTCTTCACGGGGCGATTTGTCTCTTTTGGGGTCAGCAATTAAGGTGGACCTCAGTAATGAGACCTTGCTCCTTCACATTGAAGGAAATGGATCAAGTTTGTTAGTAGTAAAGAATCCTCCTTACTGCCCCTCCTTGTAGGTGTAACGTCTACAATGACAGCAGGAGACACGGGGTGGGGGATGCACTCCTTTCTTGTGCATCCCTTGCAAGCGCATTATTGGTTTACGACCCGCCAGGCTAGATTCATACAAAGGCCTATATAATATACAATATAATCATTATATTTCTGTTTAAGTATTACTCATTTCCCAATGTGTAAAGCTTTCTTTTCCATTTGTGAGAGCTTCTAGATTCCAGCCTCTGGGCTCCTGTCATCCATCTCTGATGCACGACAACCTCTGTGGTAAATTAAGAAAGCACAAAAGCTCTCTGAAGTCCTGCTGCCTCAAAAGCTGGTGGTGTGAGTGCAACAACTGTAGTCTGCAGCTTCACTCACACCCTCTTGGGTGCTTTTCCTTCTGTGATAATTAACAACTGTGACAGTGGAAAGGAGGGAAAGCTGTGAATTAGAATTAACACTGACTAAATAGCTGTCATTGTTTGATTACGGAAGAAGTTAAAGGGGGAGGAGGGAGGGGTGAGGTGGGGGGTGGGGGGGGGGGCGGGGCAGAAAAGAGGAGGTGGAGACAGGAGAAGGGTAATGAGTGTGGAAAAAAAAGAGAGACATGCATTTATCAACATCAAGGCCATTTCTATCAAACTGCTAGTTTTTTACCGAGAGTAGAAAGAGATGGAGAGAAAGGGAAAGAGGGGAGGATAACAACGCTGACTTCATCCATCACTTCACCAAATAGATGCTAATTGAAAAATTCACACCTGTGGTTTCACTTAAAATGAGTAAAATACTCGGTTCTGTATCTGACAATCGAATAACAGGTCGCATTTAAAACTGGGACAGACATGGGACAATCACACCCCAATACACTTAAATAAAAACTCCAGGACACACCTCTCGATTTAAATGCCTTTAAAAAAAACTACTACCAGGGAGATTTTGAGTATTTCATGAAAACTTACTGCCACTGCAATCCTCCCCAGCACGTGCTCCGGGATTCTTTTGTAAACGTCCAGAGAACCTCCTGCAAGAGACAAAAGTATTCATTCAGGCGGTGATTTAGTTTGTGAACACATTTTGTACAATTTATTTACTAATATCGAAATAGCCTTTTCACAAAATCTTATTTATATTGGTTCATGTTGATTGCAACACTCATCAAGACAACTGAAAACAACAGTTGCTTGCAATTTCATCTGGTCCAGATCTAAATTAGGTCAACCAGCATTCCCCAGTTACCAAGAAAGAACTGTTGATCCCCTTTAAATCCAGATTGAAGACTCTTCTGTTTGCTGTTGCCTTTAATTGAAACAGATTCAAGGATCTTAATCAATTTCTGCATCTCACTACTCTATTTTATTTCTTAAACTGCACTGCAACTTTTATTGTATTTTTTTTTAGCTTTTTAATGTTTTACTGACTGTTTTTAATGTTTAAATTAATGTTCTTAATTGTTTTTTAAAATCTTCTTTTCTTTTGCATTATGTTTTGATGCTTTTAATGGTTTTATGTGAAGTACTTTGAATTGCCTTGTTGTTGAAATGTGCTATACAAATAAAACTTGCCTTGCCTGGAACTGGGTATTTACACAAACCAGAGAAGAAAAGGATCTTTTTAAAAGTTTCATTCTCAGAATAGCTGCACATAATATTTTAGATGGTTTAAACACAGAAGACACATTCCAGGTATGTTTCTAAATATACGTGGAAATTAAAGAGTAACATTAAATTATATTAAATCAAATATTAGACATAATTCCAGTTCCTTGGACACTTTAATTGTATTTGTTTCACATTTATTTGTCATATTTATAAATTAAGAAACAAGATGACAAATGTATTGATGTTTTCTTTTTAAAGCACTGTAATTTCTTGGTTGCAATAATCAATTAAAACTGGAATTGATTGATCAAAGAAAAGTTCCATGAAATAAAGAGTGCTGAGAGGTTAGACCGAGTTTGCTCACAAGCTGGCCAACGTGTGAAACAGGGGAATAACTGCATTAACACACACTTGGACAAACACACACACCTACAAACGTAGACAGTCCCCCATCTCACACCAATCTAGAAACACACGTAAAAATGCACCTACAAATGCACTTAAGTCAAGATTTATCACGCCCTTGTAGCTTTTAGCACACAGGCATGCTAAGCAGCTCGCAGCGATAAGACGTTCTTTTGATCTGCAGAAGTGTAAATGGGTACACAGTGGAGAGACAGAGGACAGCTCCCCAAAGTCTCTCCTACGCAGCTGTGGCTAGCAAAGATAAAACACATGAGCCGCTGGCTTAAACCAACAAGAAACTCACCGTCCATAAACTCGGTGCATATGGATATCCTGTTCTCGACAAAAAAGGCACTGAAGAAAGTGATGATGTAGGGTGAATCGCACTGCAATCAAGAGAAGAGACGATGTGATCATTACGGAGCATGCCAACATATTTATCCGCGACGCGAAAGGATTTGTGCATCAAGTCCATCAACTATTTCTGTTTGGAAATGAACAATTTTATTTCGTGATTTGATTCCACACACCACGTCGCAGAGGGCTCGCAGACTAAAGCGGTGCTGTGGAGAAACATCAATATACTGACCTCAGGTTAGTTACACAATGTTGATAACACACAATACATTCATGATCAGTCTAAGTGGGTTTCCATGCTCACAGTGGGCTTGTACATTAAAAGGGCAACAGAAAAACCCATAACCCCTTAACCCTTAACTCACATGCCTCGTCCTCATGTATGTTGGCTGTGTTTCCAATGCGTCGCTGATCCCTGGCTTACATTGTAAGACCAGAGGCGATGAATGGTGCTTCATGAGTTAAGACTCATGGTCGATTAACAATGTAGATCTGACAGGACGGCAGCATTCAGTGGAGAAAAGAGAAATTGTTTCTGGAAAGAGGAACAAGTCAAACTGACCTTGTAGAGAATTTCTAATTCTGACATGATCTGCTTCTGTAATTCCACCGTGATATCCAGGGGAATGACCTGCAATCAAAATAGGGAAAAATGTGCAAAAAAATAGGTATAGCCTTTAATAAACATAACATTAACAAGTTCTTTTGAGGTTCTGATGGGGTGGACTAGCGTGAGGGTCACTTATTAAAGAGGAAGTGCAGGAAGGAGGTCTCACCTTGACAGCTAACACCCGCTTGCCCAGAAGATGGTACGCTCTACAGGACAAAGCAAAGACGATATGAAACAAAACTGTAGAAAGCAGTTGCTTGAGTTCATTCAAATAGTAACCTGAGTTCATAGTGTAGTTTTTTTCAGGAGCTCTGATGATATGCATATTGTTTATATTAAGGTAGGGTCTCTTTTCTCATTTCACTTCCCTTCAGCGAAAACCTCCCGCCCAGAAAAAAGGTGTTCCGATGTGGTACATACATTAATATTGATCAGAGTGATCACCAATTGTTAATGCAATGTACTAATAATGTACTAAACATGGTGATGACGTTCAAGTGATGGGTAATGAAAGTACATAAATGATAATGCAATAAAAAGTCAAAAGTCAAAAGGTCTCCTGGTTTCTGAGCAATAGAGGAGTCTAAATTAACATGACAAAATGCCTCTGTCATTTCTAGTAAAGGTCAGAAGTCACCACCCAAAACCAGATCCAGTCAGCCCTATCGCTCGATGTTCCAGACAGAGTTTTGAGTTGCAAGTAAAGCAGCAGCCACAGACCGGCCCCGTAATGATTTAATTATCAAACTCCTTAATGCCAAACATCGGCTTTAGTTACAGCCCTTGAAGGTAAGTTTACGGCACCAGCGACAACACCTCAGTACCTCTCAACACACAATCCTCAAGGACAAATACTGTCCAACAGCTGTCAGGTGATGGGGATGAGGTGGGGGCCGTGCATGTCACACAGGCCGGTTATCTTACAAGCAGGCTTAGTAAATGTGATACCTGGCTACTCATCTGTCAGTGGTTCTTCTAGACAGAATGCGCATGGTGCAAGGTGTGATTAATGCGTCTTAGATTGGAGGATCACATTGCTCTTCGGCCAGACACCTAAAAACTGGCCCAGGCCTTTAATTAATGCCACCTATTAGTGCCATGTCAGGTAATTACCCACAGTTAGAACAAACACTGGTCTCTGGCTGTGAGCTGTAGTTTACACATCTTTCATAACAGTCTCATTGCTGCTGAAGTCAAAAACAAAACTACAGACTTTTCAGAGATCGTTGAAAGCGTAAGGTCGCTATGACCAAAAGTTAACACATAAAAGATAAAAAAAAATAATATGGAATAGCAAAAGATACTAATCAAGCTTTAGGTATTTGAACTAACCAAAAGCCTTCATCTGACTTCAGTGGACAGTGTTGTTTATTTTAGCCCAAGAGTGTTAGTGAGTGTTTCTGGTCTTAAGTGTAATCTTTTCTGTGTGAAAGAGCTCTTTACACATAAGGCTGACGGCCCTGTTTCCATTTTGATGTCTCCGTCTTCCTTTAAGCTCCAATCAATATCAGTTAAGCATGAGTGCTGCCTCTTAATTAAGATGAAGATGTTAATTGAGGCAAGATCGCAGGGGTAGACATGTTAAACACTGCATCCAAGTACTTCTTTAACACGTGTTCGTGGGCATGTGCACAACTTTCTGAGTGTTTGTGTGTGTAAAAATGTTTGTGCATGTACCTTCATGCAAAGTATCACATGTTTATTCAAGCTAATGCTGTTTTGCTAGTTCTTTGTCTGATGCCTCCGAATCATTTTGGCCAAGTTAGAGCAAGGTAAACACACATTAAAGCCATCCAAATGAGGTACTTTCTTCACGAGTTGGTGTTTTAAATATGCTTTACTATAAGATTGAAGGGAAATATCCACATAATGTAACTTTAAAGGGATAGTTAGAATCATTTTTAAGTGAGGTTGTATGAGTAACTTATCCATAGTTAGTGTATTACCTACTCCAACTGGGAACTGAAGCTTTTTTTTTTTCGGATTCACCAAAGTCACACAATGACGCAAACAAACTGACGGATCGAGGCAGCGGTAGACCAGCAACTCCCGTGTTCTCCGAGGTAAAATTACTGATTTTGTCAATCGAGTCCGATGGCTTTGAAGAGAGCATTGATGGATAAAATGGCTTCAGTTTCCCATCAGAAAGGGCCGTCTGACGGCTAAGTAAAGCAGTGAAAATATTCTTAATATAGTGTACACTTAAACTGATTGATTTTTGGGTGGGCCCTTTTCTAGGTGGCTAAAATAAGTTATGCTGCTGCCCCTGTCTACAGCAGTACATTGCTAGCTTACATGCTGGCACTCCTACCTGTTTCTCCAAACTGGGAGCGTGCCGACCGCTATTTTCTGTAGGTAATACACTTACTAGGGATAAGTACATCATACAACCCCACTTCAAAAAACCTGAACTATCCCTTCAAGCACAACTGGCCCAATAGTACTGCATGTTCACAATGCAGCTTTAATTTATACACGGAGATAATTAAATGTATGTTTAAGTTAGATACACAAGAGTTAAGAAATCCGAAAGTTTAAACTAATATACTTTAAGGGCATGTTTTAGGGTCTGGAGATGTGGTGTGACTACTGCTTTGTTAAAGCTTTATTCTCAGACTGCCCTTGACCACCTCAGGGCCGAGCATCCCTGTATGAGTTACAGTGACAGGCTTGTGACAGCGGGAGACATGGGGACAAGGTTACATAGCCACCCCCCGCCACTTCCCTTGATCTGACCCCAGTAAACGTGCCCCATTGCCTGGATCTTATTTACACTCCAGCTCGCTCTGTAATAAAAGCTCCATCATGCAGTATTCATAGGGCCCTCTCTTTATCTCTGAAGTTGGGACTGTGGGTTAGAGACACTGGCCTCCTGGATCAGGGCTAACGTGGTACTTTTACACGGCCACATGGATGACGGGCCGCCTTTCTCTCTCCCTGACTCATCTTATACGGCTATAATGGGTGTCCTAACCGACACAGGCTAGACAGAAACCTAAACACAGACACTCACAAGCAGGCATGAAGTTACACACAAATATACACACAAAGGCTTGCTAAATATCCAGCACATTAGACACGGCGAGGCAGAGAAGCTCAAATAACAAAGTTGAAAGACTTGTTTTGTTTGTACCCTACCGTGCTACAAAAGTGAAAGACAACATGCCTTAATTCTTAATGAATGGACTTTGACATCACTGCCACATGAGACGCTGTGGATTTCTGTACTTCGAGGGTGTCCTATAGTATTCGTTCATTGTCTAACCAGTTCTACACACGGTTCTACAAATGTCACATTGCGCCACCTTCAGGAAAGGAAAGTAACAGCTGCAACAGTAAAGACCTGCAGATGAAGACATGTCAGTGTCGCTATCGAGCTGCTAAACTTCTACATCTTGCAAAAGGCAAGTGTTAAAGCAATTTGTTCTTTGTATACTTTGTTTTTTTATGTCTTCATTGTAGGTTTCACAGTTAATACTATGTAGCATTTAAAATAAAAATAATAATAATAATTGGAACATTATTGTGTCAGACTAACCTCCAGCGGATACCAAATACTCAATAATTTCATATTATTTCCAAAATGATTTACATAGCTTGAGGCTGTAAAACACTAAATCTTGGCTTTTAAAGATTTTGTCAGTGAATGTATTTTTTTTTCTTTCAACCAGGCTTCAGGCTTCCCTTTTACAGGCTCCTAACCATTCGATAATTTAGCCTAATTGTCTGGAGAAATTATCAAAGAGACAAAAGTCTACCCATAAACAACATATACAAATTATTTCGATGATACCTGGTGTAAACAGTAAATCCATTCAACTAGCTCGAGACACAATCTGAACACATCTGGATACAAGCTACTAGGTTACAACCAATTAACAAAGAGCTTTGGTCCTTCGATATACAGCCCAATCAATGAGGTGAAAAAAAGCAAAATCAATGGAGAAAATGGGCTGAGAGACTGAAGGAACAGCTGTGGGTGTCTAAGTAGATGTCACCACAGTCACAGTCAAGCAAATGCGCCTGTTTTAATTGCACTGCTGGATCCATGAGTCACGAAAATGGCCTGTGTGTCCTTGTTATTGTATTTATAAGCCATAGAGTCAGTTAGATTGCTGGACAAGATGGACCTCTGAGAGAGTGTGTAATAAAAAACAAAGGCCGACATTGATGGATGGCTAGGTCAGCGCGTGGTTATGGAGAGCCGTGGTGTTGGTAACATCCAATTGAGTCTAAATGGCTCTGGGTCATAAATGGGCTAAGAGGTTAAAAGGTGGGGAGCCTTTGGTAGTGTTTTCACACATGATAAGCCTAATATAAGCTGGACCAAATGGGAGAGGCTGAAGAGGACAGGGAATAGGTTTCGAAGCAGGCAGGAAACCTGCCCTCGATGATTATGCAGACAGTATTTTTTAATCTAGCTTGTTTTGGAGTGAGTTGCCTAGTTCTGGATGTATCGGTCGTAGAGATGTCTGCCTTCTCTCTTTCTAATGGAACTAGTGTCTACTAGTTTCTAATGGATTGCATCGCTCAAAGTACATTTGAAGAATCTCAATAGCATTGTTTCTTTCCAGACATCATGACCATGTTAATCCAGACCTTGATATGAGCAGTTTCACATAAGAATTATAATTTTTTTGGACGAACTACACCTGCCAGTTTGGGGTCAACAGAGATTGAGATGGACAGCAGATGATGGTAATCTTTTCAACCTTAACACAGAATGTTTTCTCCTCTTTGTGCACCTGATTGGATAATCTCAGCATACTGCCCCCCACAATAAAGCTTTTGCGAGGACAGACTGGTTAAATCTTTTGATGCACATCACTGTTTTTATCCTGAAACAAGCGAATCTACTTTTGGCATGAACTATTTGAGAGAAGAGGGCTTTTATATATGTTGTTATATATCGATTGGAATTTTTAAAGTCCACACAAACTTGTGTTCATGCAGGGTGGTGCTTTAAGTGCAGGTGCGTCTGTGATTTTGACAGGCAGAGTGCAGGGTAGTCAGGGCAGATCTGAACTGTGGTCTACAGTAATTACGTTGCTGTTTTAGCAATTAAACACATGAGACACTTGGGTTGATGGAGTAGCTGAGCTGTCAACGGTTCTGTACTTGAATTGGATCTCATGGCAGTCGATGCTGCTGGACGGCGTTTGGTAAAACACGTTTGTTGGCAAGGTCTGATTTTAGCTTTCATCCTCGAGCCAGCCTCTCCAGTGTCATGTTGGAGATTGGGTATATGGAGTCGGAGTCAGAGTGAACCGTTTTTACCATTTTTGCAGAGGAAGCCCAGAACACAAGTGGTGCTGGCTAAGCTACTGCTGACTCAGCAGAAAGCGATCGGCAGACCAGGAGGGATGCAGCTGGGGTAGTTTGGGAAGCAAAAGCCCAGTGGTCGGGTGTGGACATATGACAGGCTTGGACAATGGCTAACAGGTACCCTTGAAGTTTCAAAAACAAGCATTTGTTGACGCATAAAGGAAAAGGCCTCCATCCCCCCAGCTGTCCTCAGCAAGGTGGGGAAATGTTGACCTCAACTGAGACCTTTCTGGAGGGATGAAGGAGCAAATAAAGTAGCTCCTAAACTGGACATAATTATATTGGGGGAGGGAAGGGGCGGAGGGAAGGGGCGGAGGGTGGGCGCTACGTTTCCACGACAGCACTGTCGGTCGGAAAAGCATCATCAGCTGTAACTGCACAGGCACTCGCGGCTGGCCCGGCAACATAAATAAAAGCACATAGAAACTCAGATTACACACACACACACACACACACACACACACACACACACACACACACACACACACACACACACACACACACACACACACACACACACACACACACACACACACACACACACACACACACACACACACACAGACTTGATTCTCTGCTCAGGTAGACATTACTCCACTTATCTTTACATAGAAATTAGTTGTTGCTGCTATATTAATGTGCTGAATATCGTATAGAGAACCTTTAACTAAAATAAGCATGGAACGTTCTACAACATCAAAATAGCACAAACAATCAGGCTGATTTTTTTTTTAACTGCATTTTTTTTTTATATTCTCCATCCAACCATAAACATTTCAGCACCAAAGCATATGGATTTTTTTACTGGACTAAATTGACTGAGAAGTTGTTGGGCTTGCAATATTGGCCTTCCCCACTGCAGTGTAACCATTTTTGGTGCCAAACTGATAAGCAATCTTATTCTCCTACAACTATGAAAGATTGGCTCTTAATGAAACTATCTCAAAGTCATAAAACAGTAAAAGGTGGTTGGAAAAAGAGAGGTGAAAATAAAAAAAAACGACAGTTTTGAAGATTTGCTGGATAAGACATTTACTGGGTTTGCTGGGGACTGTGGGAAGCAGACCACTCTGTCAAGTCAAGGTCAGTCTGAGCAGTGATCAATACTTCAATCTCAATAAAACAGCTCAATAGCTGAGGATTGATGAGAAGGAGAAAACACAAGGTGGGGAAAAGAAGGATAGAGCGAGCAACACAAATGCCAACCTTGTCATAACGCTAGCAGGGCCGTAATACATTTGTCTACCCGGAGAGGATGGAGCTCTCCCATCGTGGCAGGTAATGTGCGGAACTATAGACAGATTAGGTCAATTGCTGTCATACTTTACAGCCCCAAATCAATATCATATATGTTTGCAACCTTCAAACCAGAATAAATAAATGAAGGTAAAGACACAAACCACCCTGATAGATGTCACACCAAACACGGAGCGATAAATGGACAGATGGAGGAACGGAGGAAGGGTGGTGAACAATGGGGAACCCTTCACGGAACCCTATTGCAGGGTGACGTGCTGGTCATGAAAACGGAGCAGAGAAAAATATGAAAAGACAAGAATCCCATCACACTCATCAGTCTAAAAATGGCGACATTCTTCCTTCGTATTCTGCACTGTTTAGAGGCTTCAACATCCCTGAATGAATCATTCAGACCATCTCACTTGCTTTGAAAAGTATCTCTTCAGTGTCACCAGCTGCGATTGTGCGGTGGCCTTGGAACCAGCAAAGACTTACTTGTAAACTGTGCCTCCGTTTCCATGGCCAAGCTGCTCTTGATAGTGGATATCTTGAGCATTTATCTGTAGATACAGATATACAATAATGGCACTTAGATTTTATAACATGGAAAGACATGCAACCAGTGGATAACATGTGTAATGACACAGGTGAGGGTGAGAGAGAGGATGAGAGAGAGAGAGAGAGAGAGAGAGAGAGAGAGAGAGAGAGAGAGAGAGAGAGAGAGAGAGAGAGAGAGAGAGAGAGAGAGAGAGACTGACAGTCACTGGAGGCTATAAACAAGACATGCGTTCAGGTCACTCCAAGTTCAGCAACATAAGGAGAGAAAGCAGAGGGTGAGAAGGAGGAGAAGAGATCAATACAATATTTGCTTCCAAATTTTCAAAATGACATTGTGTTTGGGTGAGTTGGCGAGTAGCTGATGTAGAGTTCAATGATGATGTCGTCGCTCTACTCGACGATAAATTGTCACATGGTTGGCCAGAGCACTGAAAATAATCTTGTAGTTATGATTTAGTCATATAACACCGAGAACTCAGCATTTAAGAATGTAGCATTAGATTCTTTAAAATCCCTAAAAAGTGGAGTAAGGTAATTCCCGGCCTGTCTGATGTGGAGTTTTGTAAAGTTCATCAGTTATAAAATTCTAAATGAAGTGTTGCAGAATGTAAAAAAATAACTAAATAACTTCTTTATTCTCATTCCGTAAGTGTGGAATATTTTATAAACTAATTCATTTCATATTCTCACAAAACATTATGTATTGTTGATCCTGGAAGTTTTAGAGAGAGAATTACTGCATTTCAACAGTAACTACCGCTACTATGTCTGAATCGCTTCTGTTAATACCATAATTGGGAAATAAAACCTAAGTGACACAAGTTAAATCAAATCTAAATATATTTTGTGCCATATTTTAAATTAAACATTAAATACATCCCATCTCTGCCAAAGAAAACAGGTTTACATGACAAAGAAACTTAATTTTAAAACTTAAAAGCTTTTTCATTATATCAATATTTTATATGTTCTATCGATATAATGGAAATGTACAATTGCAAAAAAATGGTGTCCTAATAATGTACCCTAATTTACACAGAATACAAGTTTATCTTTGCATCCAAAATGGGCAGAATTTTACAATGTCTGGAGAAAAATGATCTTAATTGATTCTTTCCCCAGTCCATGTAGCATTGAAGCTCTTCATTCAACATGTGCATGAAGCGTTGTGTGGCGCTCAATGATTGACATTGATATGATGTCAATGTGGGGCTGTCAAAACATATTTTGTATAGACAGAGGCAGGCATGAAAACATACATGTGAGCGTGCATGCACACAACACACACGCATGTTTCCCTCCCAGTCCACCTCAATTGATTTGATAACGTGGTGAGAGGAGGGAGGTAAAGAGAATGAGGAGAGGGGAGTAAACAGCTCTATTAGTTCACTGTGTTACAGCAGAAACCTGAGAGGACGTGGCTTAATTATCTCCCTGACACACTAGCCACCGTGTGTGTGTGTGTGTGTGTGTGTGTGTGTGTGTGTGTATGAGAGAGAGAGTTTTATTAAAGAGGCTTGATCCTAGAAACACACAGACCTCCTGCAGTGAAGAGACAATAACCACATACACACTCTGTATAACATGCCCACAGTTGGTATCAAAGAAACCCAATAGAGGAGCCAACCATTAGAGAGAATGTGTTTCTAGTCAGTGGAAACTAGTGCGAGAGCAGCAGCAGTGAGTTAACTGCGGTCAAATTGTACTTAAGCTCAAAACTCAGGCTCACCTGCCCATTTGTCAGGATCCTCTTCAGCTCCGCGGAAGATTTTTTTAAGCTGGAAGGAAGGAACACAGCACAGGTGACGCAAGTGTCACAGACATCTTTCTACTCATCTATCAAGCAACCGGCTGAAGTTCATTCCAGGCAGCGTAACGTGCTCCTCCTGCCCCAGCCAGCTCACCTGTTGTTGGCCATGGAGTCTGGGATGGCATGAGTGCAGTCATTGGCTGGGTTAGGTCTTGTATTAACCTGAAGGTGTGGAAACACATACACAAAAATGTGAAACGACACACACACACGCGCACACACACACACACACACACACACTGAGTGGTCAAGGCCAAAAGACAGACAGACATATGGCCAGACCCCCTAATGAACAATAACAAAACACAAGCTCTCAGTTCAGCCTGGAGGTTAATTGGCTTTCGTAGGAGAGAAGGGAGGCAGGCAAAGAAGAAAGACAGAGGTGTCCACATAGAGGAGGTGAATGGATGACAGACAGCAGAAGGGGAAAGGGAGGAGAGGCAAAAATATATTTGCATGAAAGAACAACAATATGGGTGAAAACAGATAAAACAGATTTGGACAACAAAGTTGTTTGGTTTTTTTTTCGTTGGCATTTTTGCCTTTATTGGACGGATAACGGTGTCGAGGCAGAGGGGAGAGAACGAGACAGAGAGGGGTAAGACATGCAACAAAGGTCCCGAGGCTGGAATCAACTGGGGACGTTGCGTTACGTGGGATGCGTAAAGAATGCCATGCCTCACTTGGAACATTGTTCTTTACATTTATTCATCTGCATAAATGTTTACTCCAAAGACCTCTGCACTCAACCCAGAAGAGGCAAGATCCTGTAAAGGGTATACTAAAAATAACTCCTTTAATTGAGGTCAAAAGGCCGGTGTGTTGGGTCCAGTAAAGCACAGGGATTCTCTCTTTAATTAGTGCCCAGGAAGACCTAATTTAAACAGCGCATAAGACTCCCCTCAGCCAATTACTTTTATATTAAAACAGGAGAAAAGAGGGGAAAGATTACAAAAGGACTTCAGGTTTTTGGAAAAACATCATCTTATCAAAACAGACCCTTGACCTTAAAAAAAAAACTGACACAGTTCAGTAGTTGTTACCAAAGCTCCTCAGAGGATACATTAAATAAAGCACTTTCAGTATTTGGAGAGGAGGGGTGACTTTATCATTGAAATGGAGATGGATATAATATGGATCATCTGGAGAGATGGAGGAGGTGTCAAGTCATTTAACCCATGGTAATTAGCAATGAGTTTCAATAGCAACATATGCCTAACATAAAATGGGAAGGTCTGTGGAAGGCCATTTGTAAATGGCAGAGGGGGGCTTTGTAATGACAATTTCATGGTTGAACAATAACATCTTTTTAGTGACTTAGGTTTTGCTTTAACCAAAGCTGATGTTCTTCTTATCATATGGAATGCGAGGATCATAGCACTCTAGAGAGGGGGAGGGCGGAAAGGATCAAGGATTTAGCACAGCACCTTGCTTTTAAATGACTAACCCGGCATAAGAACACAGAACGCACAAGATAAGAGAAGGGGAGAGACGAGCCCGCCTTCCCCATACATAAACATAGACGAGGAAAGCAAGAGAATGAGTGAAAGAAAAGGAGAGCCTTGACTTCAATTGACATTTCAATAAGTGGAACACAGCGTTACCAATCCATTTGCCTCAACTTCCCTCCCTCCCCTCCCCGTGTTCTCCGTGTAAGGCAGCTGAAACAATTATTGAGATAGGTACCTTCAGGCCATGTATGTTCCGGATCCCTGGAGTCTTGCCGGCTGAAACAGTAATTGACTAGATTGTAGAACACATCACTGGGCCATTTACAAATGTGCTGAAAAGGAATCAGTTCTTTGTAAAGAAGAAAAAAAAAAAAAAAGTAAAGATGAAATGAAATGAGGGTTACTCTGAAATTAGACAAGAGAGTGATTGAGATGTTGGGCTCCTGAGACAGCTGGTGGTAGGTAGGAAAGGAAGGAAAGGAAGGAAGGAAACAGATTCACGCATTAAGAGAAAAGAGAAAGATTGTAAGAGATACAGGGTAAAGGAGAGGGAGACAATAAACTTTGCCCTTGGGGCCTGTTAGAGATTATGCATGAATTTGAGTGGTGAGAAAACTACATGAAGATATAGAAATCGTACGTATTGAAAAAAACACCCGTAGTCCAAACCAGTTTAGGGAAGAAACTAGACAACGTCAGAGATTTGGGCAAGGCTTGCAGTTTCAATGTCCTTGGAGCAAAATAAATGTAGATTTATAAATGACTGTCAACACAATAACAGAACGAGCCACTGAATTTTAATGTTTTTCCAGAGGCTGCGTTGTTACTGCAAGCAACCAAATGCTCCCGTTTGCTTATGTTTGAACACAGCGTAAGGGATTTACCCAAATTTTGGTTTAATAGTCTCCAACTAGGAAAGTGTGAATATTGTTATGTATTTAAATTTTGCTTGTGATTAATTGTCAACACATTAATTACAAAGATATATTGAGCCTTTAAGCATTTCCAATCCATGATAAACTGTAACACGTCACTCCATACCTCGTGGAAAAATCTGTAGAGGGTCCGGCAGCAGCCCATTGATGCGTTGTTCATTCATTGTGTTGAAGTACTAAAGGGGAAAAGAAAGAAATTGAGAACAATAGTGGTATAAGTGATTATTACACAAACTGGAACTTAAATATACTTTGTTTCATTAATAAAGGATTACTGAAAGGAAAAACTCTGGTAAGTTTGACGAAGCACTGCACTGACACATTTTAGAATATCACATGTTTATTTATACAAAATGTTTATTTAAATGACGTCAGAATTAATCCACAGTATTCCCAGAATGTGAACATGCTGTGTGGAAATCTGTTGCCGATGAGGACCAAAGCCCTGTGGGCTTGTACTGAAGGAGTGTAGCATTAACCCTTTTCTCCTCCAGGTCAACAGCTCACCAAACACTCATATCCTACAGGACTAACACGTACGTGCACACACACACACACACACACACGCACACACACACTGGGGCCTCTCAAATGCTTGCCAAGGCAATGCAATAATTGATGTTTCAGTTAACCAAACCATCTGTTAAACTGTGTGTGTGTGTGTGTGTGTGTGTGTGTGTGTGTGTGTGTGTGTGTGTGTGTGTGTGTGTGTGTTTTTGTTTGTGTCTCCTTCTTTTTGAGGCTTCAAACCAACAAAAATGAACAGCACGACGTCATCGAATACACAGTTAGACACTTTAGAAGATGTCTCTACGTGGTCCACATGTACATGTGTGCATTGTGTTTCATTTACAGTCCAGTATGAATTACCAAGTCATCACTGTGATATGTAAATTTGCTCTCTCATTGTGGGGGAGGGAGGGAGGGAGGACGATGGGACCGGCTTGGATGGGAATGGATCAGAATGGCTACCCAAGTGGCACAGCTGTTATTAAAAGGCCTATTTATCACTGTCAGATCCCTCCTCGCTCCTAGCCCTCTGCTTTCGCCCTCCAGCGTTTTCACTAGGCCACATCTGAACAATGGGCCTAATACCAAAAACCATGTTGTGTGTGTTGAGGATGTAGGAGGAGGAGAGGGGGGCGGGAGGGGGTCGGGCTCCACGTACCTTTAATTTTCCGCTCAGCTAGCTTATTGATTAAGGCTGCAATTACCACCTAATCTGTAGTAGGTGTGTTATTAAAAGACATTCTCCATTGTTGGCCAATAACTAAACAGTGTCCGATCCCAAATACCATCGCTCAGCCGTAAGGGACAAGTGGGAGAGCGAGAGCAGAGAGTGGGTCTCATCATCATTAGCAGACGAAGGGGAAATGGGAGTAAGAATGGTGGAATTAGAGCCACTACCTCCAGGGGGAGCTGAGCGAGGAACGGATGAGGTCACATGTTTTTTTTAGTACCTGACACAGGCCAGTCTTTAACTTTGAACAGGGGCGTCTGTCTTTCAAGGTGTCGAACAATGATTAGAGATGCCTGGAAGACTAGTGGGTCTCACAGGAGCATGTAGCAATCAATGTTCTCAGTGATGGGGGATACTTTTCACAATAAATGCCCTCTGTACACTCATGTTAATTAAGTGCTGAATTTGAGCATTAATTTTGCTCAGCAACCAGGAGCATGCATTTTTTGCAAGGCAATGTTAAGGCAGAGATCTTGAATAATAATAATAATAATAAAAAAAAACACATGTAGATACAGTATATTTAAAAGTCTGGCTATGCATTTATCATTTAATTATCCAAAACATCCACACACCGAAACACATGCACACAACCAGGCAACCATGAGAGACTCTAATGAATTATCCCACCTTTCACCTAACATGCTGGTTTCCCTTAATTCCTATTAATTTCACATAATGGCTGTCTGCTCACCTGGAATTAACAACACTGAGGCAAAAATCCACTGTGGTCTCTACGGAGGCCAAATGGCAACCACAGCAAACAACCACAACACGGGAAAAAATCCTCAGAGTACAAATGCAAATGACTGCTGAAATGCATAACCCTTGCTCAAGACATTTAAAGTACTCGGCTAGTGTAAATTATATTTTAGAGAGACCAGTATTTTTCAGGTGATCAGCAGCTTTTTGTGCACTTGCCTGTCCCACAAGGAGTAGAAAGCCATTACAGTCCTGGATTTGTTTGGCAAAAATTAATTGTGGCTTTTGAAATCTGTAGACGAGGCAGTGCAGTGTCGTGGATACTAAATATTTGCGCTGCAGGTCAGGGTCTTAAATTAATATGCTGTTAAGACATGTCACATCAGCCGAATAAAGAACAAATTAGTGTTGGGACAATAAGATGCCATTATGCATTGCAAAATGAAATAATACTGCATGTCTGTTGTAGCCGGTGTTTCTTTTAAATATGAAATATTTGACAAAATTAACTGATGTCACATCCAAACAACTGACCACCAGTGACACTGATGGCTCCAGTTGCAGCTTGAAGT
This sequence comes from Ophiodon elongatus, assembly GCA_016806645.1. Taxonomy (NCBI): domain Eukaryota; kingdom Metazoa; phylum Chordata; class Actinopteri; order Perciformes; family Hexagrammidae; genus Ophiodon; species Ophiodon elongatus. Next base: position 4,615,248 of record JACSYO010001856.1, on the reverse strand, counting down.
TGTTTTAGTTAGGACTGGGCAATATATCAATATTATATATCGATATAGTGATATGAGGCTGGACATCATCTTAGATTTTGGATATTGTAGACACGTAATATGGCAAAAGTATTGTCTTTTCCCGGTTTTAAAGGCTGCATTACAGTAAAGTGATGTAGTTGTAGAACTTCCCAGACTGTTCTATTAATGCCCTTTACCCATGTAATCATTATAAGCACAATACTTATTATTTATCAAAACTCTTGCAATTTTGTCGCAATAACAATATTGTGATATTTTGCCAAAAATATTGTGATGTTTGATTTTCTCCACGTCACCCCGTCCTAGTTTTAGTTATATTGCAGTTGCTTTTCTGCTATTTAAAAATGCACAGGTAGGTGTACTGATGAGGTTGATCATGTATGAAATTAGTTTCATGCGTAAAGTACCATAGTCTTTTCTTTTACAACTATTTCAATTTTTACATTTATACATTTCTTGAAAGAATGGAACAACAGCACTTCACCATCAAAACCTACTGTAGAAGCATATTTGCCATCCCGGTCGCTACAAATTGAGATAAAATGTTAGCGTATGACACACAAAACAATTTGCCTTGCATGACAGCTGGAGTCACGTGATGTCACAACGTCACGCAAGAATCGCGGGATCACATAATACCAGGAAATCCAGCTGGTCGGGCTTCAAGTAATGCGTTTGTGTAAGCCAGAGCACGGAGCAGTGAGAAGCTACTAGCAGCTAGCGCGTGGCTAAGGAGCGCTCGAGACGCCACAGAGAGGCAACTGTTCAAAACAACAATGGCGGCTCCTGAAGATGTTACCGCAGATGCTCCAATGATGGTTCATCCGATAACCTGTCACAACTTTTTGTAAAACGCCTGCCCAATTCCAAAAAGTTTCCAATGGCGGTTCTCAGATGGTTCTGTGTAACAAACCATCTGGCGGGTCGGGTTATACAATTAAGATTTTAGGAGTTCCCTGTGTTTTGGTATCACCGCCAATGTTTGATGTCAATATTGTGCAATAGTGAAAGCTACTCCCATTCAACAGGACAAACAGCACACCGATCACATCAAGCCAAAATTGCAAGAACCTCAAAAACACGTCAACCGGATTTGTGAATAATAAAGATGGCTGAGGTCAATACTTTTTCCATCTCTGTTTCACAACACACAGCTGTCTCTTTTTGCCTAATCACCCTGCTACCCTATGCTACTTAATGATTAAAAAGCAACCACAAGTGAATGCATGATAGAAACGGACCAAAAACAAGGAGTGTAAATTGTGCCTGTGGCTCCAGCAGCATCATTGTGAGCTGATGGGGGGTAAAAGACATCCACAGATGAAAGTAGATTTTGAACAATTCTGCAGCCCAGGGGGCCTCGCTCTTTAATGAGGCAAAACTTTAAGTACTGAATAATAAATAATAAAAATTGACAGTTCATTTAGCTTTCAGTGTACCTCGTAGAGAAACCCATTACACGCCATTACTCTTTCTGTCCGTGGCATGAACAGTAAGTATGGTGGAATATGAAAATGTACAGCAGGAGGAGCTGAACGGGTAGTGGAAGTGTGCTTTTGTGTTGCTAAAAAAATACAGATAAACTGTTTTTGTTTCACCTAAGGTTAAAGACCTCACTGGTTGAGGCTATATGAGTCTCAATATGTTGCTTAGTTGCAGATAAATACAACGTCAGTGTAGAAGTGGAAGCAAGAAGTCACAATTTGTCAATACTAGCTAGTCATCAGCACCTCTGTCTTTTCAGATGTTTTTCTTTTCCAGACCAATTATGCCTCTTTCAACCCTTTACAGCAACTTCCTTAACTGTCTTTTTTTTTTAAAAATACAACGCTGAACCATTCGCCACTGGACACGTTTTTGGTGACCATGGACGGGATCCTGTATTTGTGAAATTTGCTCGTGCACCAAAAACATATGTAACATTGAAGGTTTTTTAGAATTGGTTTCTCCAAGTTTTTTTTAATATACCTTAAGCCAAGTTCATGCCAATTTGAGTTTTATGTGCCAACGTTTTGAGACGTCTGAAGATTTTTGTCCAATGAAAAAGGAGGTAAGTGGTTCTTTCGTCACGCTGCACAAAGCACTCAAAAAAATACAAGACATCTAAAACAATGTCCTGGTAACACTCAGGCAGTCAAGTCAAGTATATTTTATTTGTTTACCCCAAAATCCACAAATTTGCCTCAGAGTGGTTTACAAACCTGTACAACATAAAACTCTATATTCTCCTGGAACGAAAAATATGTTCAGATGTTTTTCAAACAGTGGATGTCACATTGTAGACAACAGTGAGGAATGTCTACCGTTTTCATCAGAACTACATTTAATGAAGAAATAACCTTGAAAACATAAAAGAATTTGTGAAAAATACAAGTCTGTTATGCAATTTGTGTGATGGGATAAAAATAAATTGCAAATTCTTTTATATACTTACATATGACAACATGGCTTTGAGTTCTTCATCACTTCTTACAGTGATTCTGTCCCCCACCTCGTCTTCATCTGAAAAACACAGAAGCATCTTCAAATTTGGATTGCAAAAAAAAAATCAGAACAAAAATAATACAAGATAAACAGCATTCAATATCATAGGCGACACTCAAAGCAAAACTTATTTTAGATATACATCTGGATTGATGCAAAGTCCGAACGTTGGTTGCCTGTCAGTTTCTGTATTTATTGTAAATATTTTGTTTTTAAAGCACTTCATGGTCTGGCCTTGGCTTATATGTCTTACATGCTTACAATGTATGAACTGGTGCGACCCCTCAGGTTCTCTGGCACGAGTCTGATAGTTGTTCCAAAGTGCAGGACTGAAATCTTTGGTGAATCAGCTTTTAGCCATTATGCTCCAATCAGTTGAAACATCAACAGGTAGATTTTCTTTGTTTTTTAATAATGTTATTCACTTAATTGATTGTATTTAAGTTTATTATTGATATTTTATTATTGTATATACGTTGTATAATATTCTATTTTATTAAGACTCGTATTTATTTCACGCCGTTTTACTACTTTTACTGTTATTATGGATTTTAATTCTATTTCATTACATTTTTATCATTTCATTGTCTGCCGTGCTTTGGTCTCAAATTGTCAAATTGTTCAACTGCTGAATTGTTTTTGTCTTTTATGTTTTTCTTCACAGTCCACTCTGTTGGTCACCTGTTAAGCACTTTGAACTGCACTAACCTGTATGAAAGGTTCTAGCCAAATTAAGTTTGATTGATTTGATTTAGGGGTAAGACATCAGATCAGCCTTCTGTACTATATATATATATATATATATATATATATATATATATATATATACACACACATATATATATATATATATGTACTCTATATCTATATATATCTATATATATAGATAGATATATCTATATATATCTATATATAGATATATATAGAACAAAAAAAGAAAGAAAAGCAACATTGCGGGTGTCATAAATGCAAAAGGAAACAAAAATGTATGTATTTTCAAAACAAAATAAGAAATTATGTATGTATGTATGTATATATAACACAAAATAAATACTTTTCATCTCGTTTGTTAGGATATTAAGAGCAAGATTCACTTAATTGATTCATGCTTTTTCCTGCCCTCTCCACATACAGTAACCATATGCATCTAAACCAATAACACCTCATATGAAGTGCAAAATTAAGGGAATGATAATTAACGGGCTCCCGTACAGCAACAGGGGGGAGTCGTCAGTAACAGTATGTCGGTTACTAAATTATAGGATGAATGTTTTGTTGGTCAACATATTGTTACCAACTGGAAACACAACAGGGGTCACAATAGGGGTCACAGGATGTAATGTGTCGTAGAGCTTGCTGTGGTGGTTGAGTCCCTGTTTCAGAAGTAAAGTAATACAAGTATGAGACAGACACTCACATTCAAAGGCTGTGACAGTGGATTCAGGCATGACATCTCGGATTGCAACCTGAAAAATTGTTCCGCAGAGTGAGTTATAAAACAGGAACAATAACAAAACACAGCATAAAGTTCAACACAATAATCACAGATGTTGATGCGTAAAGAGGAGTCACAGATGTTGATGCGTAAAGAGGAGTCACAGATGTTGATGCGTAAAGAGGAGTCACAGAGTGGCTCAGACACAGAAACCAAAAGTACCAAATACAGGTCTGTTTTTTAACTGAAAACTGCATTAAATGTGAGTGAGGTCACTCAGCTGTCTGGCATGTTGGAGACTCACCAGCAAGTCATTGAAGTTCAGAAGAGATGGACAGTCTACAGCCGAGTCCATGTCCCCTGCGGGCGTTTTGATGCGGATCACTATTGCCCCGGTGTCCATTGCGCATAGGTTATTTAAATCGAGTACGAGCATAAAGAGGGGAAACCAAGCCACATACTAACAACACTTGACTTGAACACGTTCAAGCTAACGAGCTAATTTCCTGCAGTGTGTTTTGCTGACGACACACACTCTCGCATCCTGCGCAGTCCGGACGCTTTCCTCAAGCGATGCGCAGCTTTAGCGTCGTGCCCGGACTCACGGGTGAGCTGCAGCTGTAAATGTATTATTTGGTCAGAAGCTGAGGAAAAAAGTTGTACGCTGTGTTGTCAGAGATATTTAGCCGTGGAGCTAGTTTTGAGGAACACACAACCGCTCCAACAGCGTTTCCGAATCAACATCCGGATTTCAAAATAAAAGACTTCCATCTACAGCAGGGGTCTTCAACGTTTTTCAGGCCAAGGACCCCCAAACTGATAGAGAGATGGAGCAGGGACCCCCTACTATATATATTGTATACAATTATGTTTTATATTAAACTGGGCCTGGTGCAATGTATAAACATACCTTGTTATTGTGCATTCAATACTAAGCTATTCAAATAATACACAGGTTCATATATTCATGTTTTAATTTTTTTATGTGCAAGGTACATTGAGTAGGGTGACTGTGCCACTTCCATTTATAAACACACCTTGTCAACTGATACCAATGCCAATATCAACATTGTCTATCAATTGCATGATAATCATGCATACAAGCTATTCAAATTGACTTTTTCATTTTTATATATTTTTTATTTACTGAAAGATAACATCTTCTGCCTACATTTATCCATTCGCTGCAATATGTTGGGTTCATGTTAATGTATATTTAAAGACATTTAAATTTGTGGGGAAAAAAAATGAAAAAAATTGAAAAATTGTCTAATCAACCAAAGATTTCACGACCCTCCCAACCCCCCTCCCCCCTGCAGTACCTCCGCGGACCCCCTAGGGGTTGCGGACCCCCTGTTGAAGACCTCTGGTCTACACGGATGGAAGTCTTTTGTTTTTAAATGCGTCTCTTCCCTCCAGAGGCCCGAGAGAACCAGAACCAGGACTGAGAGGGGCAGACTGTCAGACCCTGCTGCAGTAAAATGAGAGGTTTTCCCAAAGGTAATCTGGTGCTCGGAAACACTACCACTTTAGTCCACAGGGGGCGCCAGAAACAAGTTAATTCTCGTAACTTTCAGTCAAATTTTGAATTCAGGACTTTTACTTGTATGAGAGTAATTTGTGTGTTGTGTATTAGCTGCTGTAGCTTTAATGGAGGAAGTTGGAGGAAGAACGGTAATTACATTTGACAACTCAAGTTGTATGCAGTATAGATATTTTTTATTTTACAAATCACATCATTTTATGACTGAAACTCTTCCCACATTGCTCACAGGTGAAGGGTTACTCTCCAATATGAACGCACTGATGATTCTTCAAAATGCTTTGGGTAATGAAACTCCTCCCACACTGCTCACAGGTGAAGGGTTTCTTCCCAGTATGAATATACTGATGAGTCTTCAAAGTGCCACTTTGCTTGAAACTCCTCCCACACTGCTCACAGGTGAAGGGTTTCTCTCCAGTATGAATGCGCTGATGCGCCTTCAAATTGCCTCGTACTGTGAAACTCCTCCCACACTGCTCACAGGTGAAGGGTTTCCTTCCAGTATGAACATACTGATGAGTCTTCAAAGCGCCACTTTGCTTGAAACTCCTCCCACACTGCTCACAGGTGAAGGGGTTCTCTCCAGTATGAATGCGCCGATGAGTCTTCAAAGTGCCACGGTGCCTGAAACTCCTCCCACACTGCTCACAGGTGAAGGGCTTCTCTCCGGTATGAACATACTGATGAGTCTTCAAATGGCTTCGACGAGTGAATCTCTTTCCACACTGCTCACAGGCGTGGGGTCTTTCTTCGATGCACGCAGGCCGACTACACTCCGGGTGGTCTGAGGAAGACCGGGCACAGTGGTCTGGTTCCTCCACAGTGTCGGCACGCTGACGTGGACCCACTTGTTCCTCCATGACACTCTGCTCACCTTCCCCACGGGGTCCGGCTGGATTTGTGGACGTCTGTTTTTTGTTGTTGTTATGAAGCAAAAACATTTTAGCGAGAGAAAAGATAGAAAGAGTTTAAGAGGATATCAACTGGAGGATCTCAGCTATCGTACGCTGTCAATAAATAGCTTTCCGTATTAAAGGACACACATCGTGCTCATGTCCAGGTTCATTCTCATATTTTGGGTTGATGCTAGAAAATGTGTATGTGCTTTAATGTTTAAAAAAAACCTCTTTATTTTCATCATACTTGTCTGCCTGAATATATCTGTGTTCACAGCGCGTTTCAACAGAATTGCGTTGCTAGGCAACATCTTCGGTCCATGTTTACTTCCTGTCAGCCGACCATTTGAAGTACACTGAACATACACTGCCACCGGAAATACAACTGGGACGCATTTAGAATGTTTATATTTAAAGCTGTGAAATGGTCCGTCTATCTACTACAATACCCATGAGCCTCTGCTGCATTTACCGGGGAAAAAGAGGAGCCAATCAGAGTGGTGGCTAATTCAAAATACTTTGTCGTGAGAGTTTGGAGCAAAACACAGTTAAATCAATTGATTTAATGATTCCATATTGTAAAAAAGTGAGATCTTTTTTTGTTTTTAAGTATGTCTAAGTACTATATCATGAAATACAGATATTATTCATGTTTTCAGAAAATGCCTTTCAAGTCAGGATCATCTAACTTATATTTGATATGAAGATTTCAACATTTCACAACATTCCACAGTTTTAAACATTCTAAATGTGTCTCAGTTTGTTAGGAAGTAAACATGGACCCAAGACATACGGTATGTGAAAAATAAAGCATGTAAGCATGTTCTAGTAGAAACCCAAAGATACAAGTACTTTGTCTGTTTGCGTCTGTAGATTTCTCCTAAATCCACCAAAAGTTCCCATTACATAATGCCTCATTTGCATATATAAACATAACATTTCAGAAAACTTGTAATACAAAAAATAATAGTCTTAATGCCAGTAATCAACTTGTGAAGTTTCATGTTGATATATATGAGTTAATTATTTTAACCTATTCACCTGTAGTGTCTCTAATTTAACAAAACTTCTCTTTAAAGGCCATATTTTCTCAGACTCTGATCCAGAAATCTCCACTTCAGTAGCTCTTACATCCACCAAACTTCACACTTTCATTCCTCTCTATATTCTAAAGGTTTCTACAGAGGGGTTTGTTCAGATATCATTCACAGCCTGATTTATACAACATTTTAGTACTAAAAACATGGAGGAAATAGACTTTCTTAAATGGCTGTTGACAGTATTTTCAGATTTTAGATAATGCCTCATTTGCATATTTAAACATAACATTTCAGAAAACTTGTAATACAAAAAAATAATTAACTTAATGCGAGAAATCAACTGGGGACATTTCATGATGATATCGATTAGTTAAAGTTTACCTCTGACGAGGTCATGGCGCTGGGTGTCTTTTCTTCGAGATGTCCCTCCATCTGTGTCGTCATGAACTAAAAACTGCAGGACGGAGAAAACGTAAATAAACAAGTGGACGTAAACAAGATAATCCAGTCTTACAACTCACAAAAATATCACACAGGCCTCGTTCCCCTGCCTGTTTAGGTTGTGCATCTTTCAAATAACTGTAGTCTAAGAATTAATAAGCAATGTCTGAGAAATATTTGTGAAAATTATTAAAAAAAATAACGTTATATATTTGTCTATATATCTAACGTTACAGTCTTTGACAAGAGTTTTTGACTTTTTTTTATCATTAAAAAGTAAAAGAAAGTTTACTGTAAAAATGTATAATGTCTGTACAAAGAAAGTTGGATGTTTAAGTTTGTTATCAATAAAGCAGTGAACTATCTAAATCCAATCTTTATATATAGAATAAGTAACACCAGCTAAGCTAGTCCTGCTAAAAGTTAATATACATGCCAGTTACAACTTACAGAACAAACGTATGAATCATCTGATTTCTATAGTTTTCCTAAATGTTCTATCAGAGTAACACTAATGACTGAAGTGCATTAAAAACTCACCTGTTCGTATCGTTTCTTGCTTCGTCGGTTGAAGTTTAACCTGCAGGTGTTGGCCGTCTTCTCCTCTCTGAGCTCAGAGTTGCAGTGCTGGTTTCCACGGTAACCGTTACTATTAGAATAACAATTTAGAATAAAAATAAAAAATTTCAAAAATATACGTTTTTCAAAAATAAACACACGCCAAACCATGAAGCGGCCTATGCACGAAGGTATAATTGCACAACTTAAAAATAAGTTGTTATGGTCTTTGTGATTCTTGACTTTGTTGTGAATGTTAATCATCCTTCAGTTGCTCCCAAATAAACATAAAGATTTGCATCGACATGCAAAAGGCCCCATCAGCTCTTTTATATATGAGCAACACACACAGACTTTATAGTCGTTTAGCCTCTTTTTGTTGTTGTTTTGTATCTTTGTGGTATTTTTGTGTCTCTTTTTGTGTCTCTTTGGGATTTATTTGTGTCTCTCTGTATGTTTTTGCATCTTTTTTTAAGTCTCTTTGTGGTCTTATGATGTCTCTTTTTGCCTCTTTTTGTGTCCCTCTCTATATTTTTGTGTCTCTCTGGATATGTTAATGTCTCTTTGTGGTCTTATGATGTCTCTTTTTGCCTCTTTTTGTGTCCCTCTCTATATTTTTGTGTCTCTCTGGATATGTTTGTGTCTCTTTGTGGTCTTTGTTTCTCTTTGTTATATTTTTATGTTTCTTTGTGGTCATTTTTTGAGTTCCTTCCTGGTTGGTTTGTGTGCCAGATTCAGCTCCTCTCTCACTGACGATCACCAAACTATTTACAAACAATAGTGATAAAAGTACTAATTTTGCAGAAACGTGATCCCAGTCAGTATTTTATTATATATGGATATTTAAGATGTATATTTGTTTGGATTATTATTCCTGCTTGAGCTTATTTTACCTCCTTTATACAATGTTTTTCAGTTTGGGAAGTTAGGAAGGGTTTGAAAAATTGTAATGTGCAAAGTAACTCGTAACTAAAGCTGTCAGACAAATGTAGAGGAGTAAAAAGTACAATATCTGAGATGTAGTGGAGTGGAAGTACAAAGTTGAATAAAGCTTATCAAAACTACACAATTTACTGCTTTTTCTAAAGAGGTGGAATAATATTGAGCAGGATTGAGTTCAGTCTATTGTTCAGGCTACTTCTACCGTCGAGTAACAGGCCTGATGTGAAATAGGTATTTAGTGGAAAGTAACTAAGTACATTTACTCAAGTACTTTAGTTAAATACAGTTTTGAGGAACTTGTACTTTACTTGAGTATTTCCATTTTGTGCTACTTTATACTACATTTGGAAGCCCATTTTTTACTCCACTATATTATTTTGACATCAGTAGTAATTTATTACTTTTGTAGATTCGGATCATCAACACAAAATACGAATCAACGAATGATGATGCATTATTATGGATTAAGCTACTAGCAGTATATGAAGTAGTTATAATGAGCTCACTAATTATAATACTGTGATATTATATATAACATATTTACAAATAAGCCATTGTGCATAATAAGCACTTTTACCTTTGGTACTTTAAGGGTATGTAATGGGTGAATATTCTTTTTTATAATTCACCTTAGATCACTATTGTAAAAGTTCAGATATTTGAATATTGAATGAATGGTCCTCACTTTCACAGAAGTGAAATTGACAAGGTTCCTCGACCATATTGACAATACAGCTGAGCTAAACTCATTTTAAAAGGGAGGCGGTGTAAAGAGGAGTATGTGCCCTCACGGCCATGGCTTCACAAGTATTCAAAGAGGTGTCTTCCCCTTTCACTCTACATTAACACAGCATTAGTATTTAAATGTTTCCACTACGCATGAGTCATTAGTGTATAATTGAATGTAAAACAAAGGGGCACTTAAAACCGTTGTTGATTACGGCCTTATGATTGAGGATCTGCATCAGTCTCCCTGCCCGCTCACCCTAGAGCTCTGATTGCAGTTACAAGAACAAGACATTGATCCCTGTGCAAAACGAAGTCTCTTTTCCTGGTAATTTACAGCGCTCTGCTCACAGAGCTGATACCCAACAGTCTGTGTAACGATAAGAACTTGTTAAAGCTTGTTCTGTGTCCCCGTGGCTCAGGTCTGGCTGGACATGTGGCACTTGAAAACAATATCAATGAGACGTGCGCTGTGACAGCCATTGCAGTAGGTTGGGTTTCACTGGCTGCTAAAACAAAAGTCTCCACTGCTGGTTGGCCCACGGCTGAACTTCTTTATCGGTTGATACCATCTCATTTAAGGGAAGCTTTAAAAAGAAAATCTATCTATCTATCTATCTATCTATCTATCTATCTATCTATCGATCTATCTATCTGTCTGTCTGTCTCGATTACAAGTAAAAGTCTGCGTTTAAAATTTTATCAGCAACATATTCGAAAAGTATCAAAAGTAGGAGATGCAGAATTATTCATTTCAGAGCTTATAGAATTATAGAATTGATTACTTTTTCTTAACCCTAAGAGGAACTAGTTACTGAGCTATCAAATGAATGTAGTAGAGTAAAAACTACAATATTTCCTCTTGAGATGTAATACAAAAGTAGTATAAAATGGAAATACTCAAGTAAAGAACAAGTACCTCAAAACTTTACTTAAGTGCATTACTTGAGTAAATGTACATTCCACCGCTATCTATCTATCTGTCTATCAATCTAGTATCTATCACATATCTATAAAATATCTATCAATCTATCTGCTTGTCGGTCTATTATCAACTGTCAAACAAACACACATGCACACACACACAACGGTTACAAGGCCATTGCATCGACTTGCACTTATCTAATGTCTTACACCTGCACCAACAGCCGGGTTAAAGACCCATTGATTTCCATGTAATGCCATGAAATTATTACTGTGCCTTAATTGTTACAGGAGCGTAAAAGGGAAAACAAAGCCGGGCTATCAAGCGTTCTGATTAATGCCTCCACCAGCACTGCACTCTGATGAAAAGCAGAGGATCTATATGGCACTTTGTCAAACACACTCTCATCGGACATGACATTAGGTCCTTCTGCTTTAGGGGCAACTAGGCCGAAGCCCAGTCAGCAATCCACATTATCAGAAATCAAACTCCTGACTTAGCTGTGAGGAGAAAGTGGAAAAGGAAGGCATTCACTGTCTGGTAATTAAAAGCCATTTTATCAGACCTCCTCTCTTACCCTGCGCCTCTTTTCTTGTTATTGACAAGCTGCTTAGCGCAAAGTGAGCTCAGTTTGACTCTGAATGTATGAGGCACGCGTATTTAACTTTCTCAGCAAAGAGGGAAACGCAAGTAAACAAGACAGCAACAAAATTGTCCAGCTAGATTGCCCATTACTTATTCACTATAGTTTTAATTTCCGATTTGGCTGTTTTTTTGTGTGCAACAAAGTGTGCAAATGCAGCCTGTGTTTGCTTCTTCCTCCTCCTCCTCTTCCTCCTCCTCCTCCTCATCTAATGATGATTATTATTTCATTAGTCTATGTCAAATGTATTGGTTGGCTTGTTGTGTTTATTGATTAATGAGCCAAAGTCAGCACTGTCCTCCTTCACTGTAATGCTGATATAGAAGGTCTTGAAATACTATTTGTCTGCTGCTGGTTAAGCATCGATCCTACTCACAGATATCGACTGTTACTTGGTAGCTTTCTATTTACTATGTCCCTCAACATTAATGGTGATTATTCAAAGTAATAATGTGCGTATGTGTGTGTGTGTGTGGTGGTTTAATGCCTTATTTATTTTGATATAACCAACAGTAAGGAAGTTATCACTGGGTTTGCTCTCACAAAGGAGCTGGACCTGCTGCGAGTTAAGCGAGAAAAATGGCGTCCCACCATCTGTCCAGGGCCACGTCCCAACTCGGGTATCCAGATGCGAACCCTCCGGCTGAAATAGAGATGTGTCTCCTCAGCCTTGAAGCCTGAAGCCTGTTGTTTATTGATGCTGCCAGAGTCCCTGCTCAGATCGATACCATCTCCCTCAGATGGGCCTTCAACACGCAGACTCCAAATTGAGGTCAGGATATGTAGAGGGTTATGGCACTTCAGCCGATATGAATTGCCTGAGAGGCCGCGATCATTTGTTACACCTTCCTTTTAAAGTTCATCTCCAAGTTGACCTGTGATGAAGCATGGGGAGTTTGTGAGTCACTGGTGTGAGAGTTAGGAAACGCACCAATATATGGACAAAGCAGGCTGTGAAGAAACGGATTGTGTGACTATACCCCTCAGCTCTCGGAGCAGCATGCTTTCACTTCCATTCCCCGTGTTTCAGATTCACCTCTGAGCTCCCTTTTTATGGCTGCATGTTGTTTCTGTTGTTTCTAATAAAGAGGAAATATTGGTGCCTTCCTGACCTGCTCATAGGGGCCATAGAAAAATTTATGGGGTGTGTCTTCTCCATAGAGGCTGCTTTTGAACTGAGCATGACATAAATAACACATCACCAGTTCACCAGAGCTCTGTTGGCTCCTCTTTCATGCTGTGGTCAAGTGACTTTATTGAATGCAAGATGTGACTACATGGTGTTGCTTTTCACATGATACAGTGAAATAAAAAAAAAATGCTTAAAGCCATAAAATGTTTCAATTTGCTTTGCCAATTTTGCCAATTTGACTTTTTCCAGCAGTGGGTGGCGTCTTCAAAGGTATTTTTTTTTTTCTGATCTCACAGATGTCTGCTTTCTGCATGGAATGGTAGAATGTTTGCCCGGGGCAAAGCCAACTTTTAAATCCAATACTTCCACAGGCTGTGCTGTTCTACTCTGCTCTTCTTCTTTGCTGAAATGTATGTTAAGTCTGTGGAAATATTGGATTTAAACTTATTTTTTGTTTTGCCTTGTGCAAACATGTTACCCTTCGGGGATGACAGACCCATTGCTGGATGACATTTTGACTTTTCCCTCGTGGTTTGTGTAGAGAACACTGTGACCAAATCATAGTGGGACATATGGAGTGCTGAAGTCACAAATGGGGCTTGTTGAACTAAACAAACCTTCTTTTTTTCTCCTGTTTTTCTCCTGTTTTATACCTAAAGAAGTTTTGTAAATACAACTGTGTGAAAACACCCTGTTAAATATAAAACCCCTGCATTCAAAATCTAGTAAAGTAAAAGTAGAGCAGTGTTACACTATATTGTATCGTACTTAATGGGGAAATCAATGTAAATAAACAATAAATACACATTTAGAAGAGAATAGTAACAACAACAACAACACTGTAACTGTATATACATGTGCATCCATATGTGCATGACTGTGGCCAACCACACATTGATTTGGTGCAGAGTGTCAGGTAGCCTGTTTGTCAGCTGAAATATTCATCAAACAGATCAACGGAAAGTCTGGCTGGCTTTTCAACTGACAACTGCATTTCAATAATTGATAGGGAATGAGGTAAATGACTTAGTGAGTGTTTGGGAGGGGGGTCCTTCTCTTTCTGTAAGTGATGCCTCTGACCTTTGGTGTGTGAAAGAACTCATCATGGTCAGTGCTCACATGTCATATAAAGCCCGACACAATGAACGGCACAGTGAAAGTGATAAAGAAAAGAAATAATATAATGAAAGAATGAAATCACTTAATCATTTGATACAAAATACTTTCTTTCTGCGCCTATATTTCCTATGAACCCGTGTTTAAAATGGTGAATTTTTATTCCGCTGCACTCTCAATGTCGTATTAAATTAGAACTTAAATTGCAACAACGGTGAGTGTCCAATATGATGCTGAATTGCTACATTTGTATATATTGTGAGGAGACATTAGACATTGCACCAACAAAAGCAAAGTGGATATATATATATATATATATATATATATTATTGAAGTGTTTTCATAGAAATCTATCTGAAGGTGCTAAATTATAAATTAGAGCATATCTATAATTGAGGGATTGCTTCCACATGGTTCTCAACATGGCGACCGCTGAGCCGCTGGCTAGAAGCTGACGGGGCTAACAGCACGAACACTACAAACAACGGTAACAGAGCTCACAGTTTTAACCTGAGGGGGAACCGGAGAGTGGCTACCGCTCTCCCAGGACAATGCCGTCAGTCGGGGCGACGTAATCAGCGGTAACGGCCGTGTAAGCTCCGTGCGGAGCAGTGGAGATTAGCTAGCCAGTGGGCTACACACACATGCACTGAAAGGTAAGCATGGCTGGACCAGCAGCATAAACAAAGAACAGAAAAGCTCGGATTACGACACACAAAGAGAGTTAATTATTTGATGTGCTAACCCCCATTTGAACTGTACATCCTTTTAAAGTTGTTTGAAATCCAGTTACTGAAAAAAAAAAAAAAAGCATCCATCATTCTAGAGTCCATCAAATTGACACTTTCTAGCAGCTACAGGGAAACCGTGGTAACAAACCTGACCTCTGACCTCTCTTGAGGGAAAAGAAATTCATATTAGGATCAATGAAATTTAACATGATTATGCTATTGTGTTCAGTACAAGGAGTGGACAGCAAATTATTTATGTTATGGTTAATGAAGGAGGCCATTAGCACCCCTTTGGTCTTATTTATGGCTGCCAACTTACCTGATACTGTGGTGAGTCAGTGGAAAGTTGTGGTGGGGTCGGTGTGTGTTGGTCCTTCCTGTCAGAGGAGATTCTCCTGACTGCCAACACACCTAAATCTTTATCCTTCCACCTATTGTCTGACCTTCTGCTCACAATTACCAATAGTGGCTGCACAGCGTTTTTATGGTTCCAATTCCCACCGAAGTAGTGTATTTAAGCAATACTGTCAGCAGGAAGTGATGCACTTCTCTGGGCAGACTAAACACAGATTCTTACAGCATGGAATATTTCCGAGTCATCAAAAGCTCTTACACATGTGTAAACGGTGGATTACAATCCTGCATTATAAACCGGAAGCAACAGCAGTTATGTGTGACATGATTTGATAGGGAAATACTGTTTGTTGAGTGTATTGTTTCAGTGTTTCATTAGGAAACTGGAACACTAAAAGCCAATTTAATAATAAACAATATAATACAAAATGTAACATAAAAAACTGTGACAAAGTATACTGTACACTTTTATATTCTAAATTAACAAGAAAGCTGAAATTACTGACTGGTTTAATAATTCTAATGATATTATTTGACCTGCATCAAAAGAAAAGAATAAATACTCTAGAATGCCACGCTCAAACATTTTATGTATTTAATCCTAAATTAGAAAAGCCAACAACATTTTGTCAGTTTATCTAAGACTAAAAGCTTTGCACATAAAAGGATCAGATTATTTTAGGCAAAAGGATTGCTGATAAAACATTTTATTATATTTATTTTAAAACATTTTTTTCATGTTTTCTGACAGATGGTGGTTTCTGAACTGCTGAGTGGACTCTCTGAAGCTGCATGTGTCAGCCGTCCCTTTAGTTTATCATTCTTGTGCAGCGATGAAGGAAGTTTTCAGATCGTTAAGCAAAGTAAAAGTACCAATATAACAATTTAAAAATTCTCATGCCACTGAAGCTGGCTGTGGGACGTATGCAATCTTTCTGTTGTGATGAGGTCCCGGTGTGTGTGTCCAGCAGGGTAACAAACTGCTGGTTGGAGACAAGAGTACAGATTCAAGCTTAATTAATTATTAAAAAACAAAAACAAGAGAGTACACAACGGTTACACTTGCCAGCCATTTGCAGTTTTGAGTTTTCTGAGCAGGTCATTTCAAGCCGAAACAAAACAAACTACTGTGATTGAAATTATTGGGTGACATTTTTGTTGGCGAACAAAAAGCCAGAGTATCTGCGAAGACTGAGGCGTGTAGGTGAGTGTTTTTTTTATCGGACACCACAGCTGACGATGAGCCTTCTTCAAAGACGTTCACGGGACTGAAGACAGACGTTAAGTAGAAGTCCCCCTGCCATGTCAACCAGCTTCTAAATGATCAGATCCCTCATCTCATTTATCAATAAGTTGTTGTAAATTATTGGGATCAATGTGTCACTTTAATGACAAACTATAAAAAAAGGGAACAAGAGCAGGTGCAATTTTTACAACAAGAAGTTTTAAGTGCCACTTAGAGGCATATTCTAGCTGATTCCATTCTCCGTGCACAAACCTATGGTTAAATAAATGTCCAACTAAAATAAAAAAGTGTTTATTCTTTTTTTTTTTTAAAGGATCTTTTTTACGTCTATTGTATTACACATACCTAATTAAATCCCAAAATATGTTATAAAATCTAGTGTGAAGGTAATAATCACTTTGCTGAAGGCTGAAAACTACAAATGAGGAAATAAAAAGAGACAAAAATCATTACTTCGGGAAGAAAATTAAAAATGTTGAAAAAAGCTTGACCTTGAACTCCACAATAAACCCCCAAAATAACTGTGAAAATGTCTGGATGCCTTTTTTACATTATTTCTAAAAATATTAATAATATTTCTTTTCCATTTCCGAAGTTGCATTTGCCCGGCAGCTAATAACTACAAATGTTTCCTCAAATACTTGATGTAAGTTTTGAGCCATGAAATATCTAACGGCCTTTTGAAATTCTTTCAGATTATCAACTAAACGTCTCACATTTGCTTTTCACAGAGAAAAACACATGTGCGCATTATCAGCCACGACTCTAGCTATCATCGTCTGGTTAAATGTGTGTGTGTGTGTGCGCGTGTGTGTGTGTGTGTGTGTGTGTGTTTGTGTGTGTGTTTGTGTGTGTCCACATGGCTTCATTGTGGGATATAACAAGGCCCCCACTTTTTCATTAAAAACTGCAATCCTGCAGCTGAGGCTCCGTTACACCACAATGTGACAGAGCTATGCAAGGGCAAACATATGCGACCTGGACACAACCTTCAAATATGCCCCAATAGATGGATCTTTTGCTCTTCTCTATTTTACAACAAGTTTGAATGCAAATTGATGCAGACCATTTTTTCAAAGAATATGTGCTGGGCATTGTTGTTGGCCTTGCTGTGCTGTTTTCTCAAGCTTAGCTTGTTTAAGAATTGAAATATCTGCATGTTGAAAAGGTAAAAGGTAGAAGAGGTTATAAGCCCATCTATAAGGATGCATGAGAGTTCAAGTTTTTATTTCCCAGACAAGTAATGCATGTTTTGATAAATGCAAATTGTGTACAACATTAGTTTGAATCTATCTTGATGTTTTCTGGTAAAAAAAATAAAATAATGTTTTTCTTTCGCAATAGCTTTCTATTTGCAACAATTCCTGTGGCACATGTAGTAAAATTTGTATCAGTCCATTCCCTGGGCTATAATTATGATTTTGCCGGGCATGTGAGAGGAACAGAGGTATTGAAGTGAGGTAATTGAAGTGTCCGAGACCAACCTGCTCCGGTGAGATGTGTGAGCAAGGTAGCAATGTAATTACAGGTCATAAGTTGACCACCTCAGAACCACAGCAGGCGCAGGGAGAGCTCAGCCTGTCAAGCACTCTGAGTGTGTGTGCGTGTGCCTGTGTGTGTGTGTGTGTGTGTGTGTGTGTACATGTCAAACAAATAACCATCAATTTTCCTCACAATCAAGTGTCATTACATCGTGGTTGAAGCGCAGCGCTGTATAACCATACGGGAAGTTGTGAATGTATTTGATCATAGATGAATAGTCCAGTGCCAGGAAGTCAGAGTATCTCATTGAGAGTTGTCCTCAAGTCTGTCCATATAACACTACCCCCTAGTGGTGAAATAAGGAACCACTGAGGCTGTGAGTGAAATGCAGTTAAATGAAAAAGGGAGATGGGGTTTAGTCAGACCTTAATATAGAGCATTAAAAATAGAGTTGAGAATAAATTCTTTAACGTTCAGATAAACGTTTGATTTGAATAATCTGAAATTGTAATAACACTTGAATACTGGCACCAAGACAAACAAATGGTTCTGAAAGTGGGGGGGGGGTTATGATTGATTTTGGACAAATCCTTTACCTGGTGACGGGGTGTAAGCGGTCCAGGTTGAGTCCAACGTAGCACCCCCTCCCCCCTCAGTTGTTATCACCTCACGTCTCCTCCACTGCTCTGTGCAATTGGCCGAGCTCCTCCGGGTTCAAGGGTCAAGCCTTTAAAAGGGAATTACTTCATTGGCACAGTAAGAGATGACAGTTTATTTGACGTCTTACCACCACTTCTCTCCTCTCCTAAATGCAGCTCTGCCCTGCATCCTAACTGCTCCCCAGGGAGCACTGGACCCGTGTGTGTGTGTGTGTGTGTGTGTGTGTGTGTGTGTGTGTGTGTGTGTGTGCGTGCGTGCCTGTCTGTCTGTCTGTTTGTGTGTGCGTTGTCACATCTGTTCTCATGTGCTTATCTGTGTCCAATGTTTATCTACAAGAGCTTCTGAACCTGAGGAAAATTGTTCATCATATAATACTAAAAGAATACAAAATAAAATCTTACCAGCATACATTAGATGAAATGAATGAATTAAACTAAATGGAAGTGTACTTGTGTTTCTAATGTTACGGTATCAGTTACCTGTGTATTCAGTACTCACAATGTATTCTCTCTCTCTGTGTGTGTGTGTGTGTGTGTGTGTGTGTGTGTGTGCGTGCGTGCGTGCGTGCGTGTGTGTGTATTTATTACTGTATCCCTGTCAGGTGTATTTAGAATAAATAGACTACAGATGTTACTTAGGATTCAAGTGCGGTCTTGAGGCCTCTGCGAGTGTGTGTTTGCATGTGCGTGTTTGTCAGTGTGTGTGAAGTGAGAGTACGAGACAGAGCGTGAGTGAGTGATTGACACCAGACATGTGTGTCCCACCCAGGGGGATTGGGAGAGGCCATGCAGCCAGTCTGGCAGGTCATTATCAGTGTGTCACACAGCGGCGTGACGGCTACTTCCTCAGACAAAACACACACACACACGCACACACACGCACACACACGCGCACACACACACACACACACACACACACACACACACACACACACACACACACACACACACACTCCTTCAGTGAGTCATTGAGGAATGCCTATCCAAGCCAATCAATTGGGCGATCAATTGGGGACCAACTGGCAATCCCCTGCAATCAATACGCCCCTTGTTGCACGGCTCCAGAAGTGCCACAATGGCTGTGGCACTTAATTAAGTTGTTAATTGCTGCGTTAAGCTTTCTCAGGTACCCTCCCAAGACGGTAATTGAGAGTGGCTGGACAATTCGGCTATCGGCAGCACTTTGCTAAATTTAATCACAAATCCAAGTAATGGCAATGGCTGTAATACAACCAGCCGAACAACAGTGACGGTGTCAGTTTACGAGGAGGAGAGACCGTGCAGACTGTTGCAGCCCGACTTCTTAAAAGTATAGACATTATGCTGAATTCTGTTTCTGTTAGGCACCCTGTTTACTGCAGCATGTAGACATCTGGATGACATCATGCAGCTGTGGCAGCCTATCACAGTTTAGTACACACTATTCAGGCAGTTTTTTTTTGGCAACATTTTATAATCCCCAAAAAATCCTCAAAGATAATGCTCCGGTTTGAAACTCAACTGTGAACTTTATTGAGCTTCAAAACATCTGGTTTACTGTTTATTGGTGCCACAACAAAATATGGGGGTACATCTCTAAGATACCCGCATATAAATGAGTCTTTATCTAACTAACGGCAGTTAGTTGTGCGCCGTCACTGACTTGCAAGCTGATCGGGTTGTAGTAAAACAGATGATTTAATCACTGAGCAATCACGTTTACATACTTGCATCTGAAAGCTACTTTCAAACAGCATAACATATTTTACAAATCTCCAGTCCATAGTACTACAATAGTAAGTCTCTGATGAAATTTAAATTGCATATCCACTTTTCCTCACAGTCTCAACGCTCCATATTTATTTAGAAAAAAAAAAGATTTTCTATTGTGGCGACAGTGGACATGTTACATTATATACCATGGCCTAAAAAAACTCCATTACAGGTAAAAGTGCAGAACTATAATCAGCAACATGTACTTTTATCAAAAGGAAAAGTGTGCAGAATGCCTCCTTTCAAAGTGTGATATAATTATAAAACGTCATAGTATTGTTTTCATCGTAAACGTGGAGCCAATGTTAGACACTCGCCGTTTAGTGCTACTGCACCATATCATATAAAAATATCATCCGTCCATTTTTATGTCAAGATTTAACCAGTAACTATATATTTCGGGGAGTAGTAAGTAGCAGAAAATGGAAATATTCAAGTAAAGTATGAAAATGTCAAAATTGTACATAAGTACAGTACTTGAGTAAATGCACTTGGTTTTATTCCACCAAAGGAATAATAATTGCAAAAAATCATCAAACTAGAAATGCACCAACAGCTTAAAAGTTTTACATGTTTACACTAAACAGAAATCACGTGTTATTGCACCAGTTTACTTACATGATAAGTAAACTGGTGCACTAGTGTTGTGTGACATATAACTTGTCTGGAGTTGCCCTCGATCACTGCGAACACCATGAATTGTAATTTGAATGGACTTTTCCTTTATAGTCATTATGTACATAATTATGTACATCAGACATACAGTGCAAAGTAATCCACTGTTTGATTGCGGCTCTGTTTCTACTCATCTAGGATGTTGCCCATGAAATCAAAACAGCAGGTCCTCCATTTCAAACAGGTAGCTTCACCTGTTCAGTGTGTTCTTTACAAAAAAATGGGTCTAATGTAATGAAATATTGATGCAGGAACACTCAGCCTCCCACACAGCCAAACGTCTTCCTCCTCGCTCCTCTGCACGGTGCTTGGTCTGAGGGGGGTGATTACCAGCGCTGCCTCCAACCAGGGTGGGGTTACGAGGGAGTCGGACGACTGCTGGCTGGCACTTTTATGGCGCTATTAGCACACGTCCCAGCGTCTCGGTGTTAACACGCCTTTTTGCAGCCTAATCCCATTACTTTCAACACTCAAATGGAATTCAGATGGAATGGTGTCCTCCATTTTAAGAAACGACTCCAAACACAGCAGGCGTCTACATTCTTATCCCTGCTTTGCTGGGAAATTAGAAAAGCGCAGGCAGGAGCCAAAAGCGTATCAAATCATCATTACAAAATGGGAGCGTTTTACTTTGTCCCATAGTGTAAATGTTTTCACCGCGGCACATCCACTTCTCCGGCTTCCGGAGAGGCCCGAAAGTGCCGTACAGCCCTTCAGAGGTTTGGTGAGAAGTGTTGGGGTTTAGTGGAGCAGGAAAAGTGGAAGTAGCAGTGAGACAATGAGAAACAACCACTGCTGCTCTAGGCTCTGTGAACAGGCTTGCCATTGATTAAAACAGCAAGGTGTGCAATAAAGCGCAAGGCAAAGTGTTTCCTTCCATATGGACCCCCGGACCCTGAGGCTCTGGCCACCAATTGGGCCTTTTTGTCTGCCGCTGTTCCCCCTTTTCTCCTCTCTGCTTCCCCTTCTCTCTCCCTCGGTCCCCAGATGGTAAAAACAATTTTCCAGCCCTCTGTCTCTCTCCGCTGCTGCCCGCCACTCTGCAACCACAAAGGGCCCTGGCCGTGATTCAACCGTTTACTCCAGTAATTAACAGCACCCATACCACAACAATTACAGTCACTAGGCTACTACGCTCCAAATATACCCCCCCCACACACACACACACACACACACACACACACATACACACACACACACACACACACACACACGTACACACACACAGTGTTAACGGTGTCACAGTGTGAATTAGAAGGGAAGGTAACAGCCGGAAGCTGTAAAAATAAAATTAAAACAGTATTAACAAAAAGGTGAAAACAACATGCTGGCACTACAGCAATGATTACCTCATAATTAGAGGAGACAAAGCTCTCTCCCTATCTAGTGGCAAAACACTGTAATTACTGCCGTGACAGAAAATCAAAGGCTACTTTGTAAGCTGCAGGAAAAATTAACATTTCAGGCCCTGAAGCTGTATGTCCTGATTAGAAACGTATTAAATCAATGCATTGCTAACTGCTGGGCATAAATACGTCCCCTCCTGAAGGGGCCTATAATTGCGAGAGCGAAAAAAAAAAAAGAAAAAAAAAACTGGGTTTCAATTTCACAAGGAGGTCGCATTAATCGTAATGGCTGTATTATTTGGCAAACGTACACTCCTTTATGTTAAAGATGATGCACTTAAAGCAGCGCTTTTTGATCAAATGTGTTTTTGGTCGGAGTGAAGATCAAAGCGTGTTTCACATTAATTATTGGCGGCCTATAACCTGACCTGTCCCTCAGAATGTATTGCATTTGTCAAAAACTCTTTAAACAGGACCATCTACTGTACTTTGCTTAATTCTTGTTGGAAAATACATCGATGTTTAATATTTAATTTAAGAAAACTGCAGTCGATGTAGTGTTTGTACAAGTCTGTGCGTTTCCGTATTATTCTGCCTGCTTTGCTGCTTTTTATTATGTTTTTTCCCCTTTCTGTCAGTTCCACTAATCAAGATTCCTCTAATTATTCAGGATGACATTGTTCATAGGAATTTGCTCTCAGGTTGGTTGAATCAAGGTTAAAGAAAAAGGAAATTAGTTGTAATGCAAAAAACTGTTGTGGAACAGTCCTTGGTCGTGGCTCAGAATATTATAAATTCAGTTTTAGCGCTAGCTTCCAGGTGCGTGAACTTCAGATTTATCTTGAAATTTGAATAAATATTTGAGTATTTGTTTAATTTCTCAAATTGGAGCGTTTCTGTGAAAGAAGTGGCAAGGATTTTGTTAAAAGTCAGCTTCTGTTTAAAATGTCCAAGCAGCTCATTTCACCTGTACAGGTTGGACATGTGACTCGTGCGGAGCCACATGGGTTATGACCCACCTAGTTTCCGTTCCCGTTTAAATTGATAAAAGCTGCGAGTGGGAAAGCCAGCTGATCCCTAGCATCTTTAACATACCCACAATGGGCTCCTTGGGAATACAACTAATTACTTCACATCTGTATTTATTTGATCCGCGTGGAATTCTCCCTTCTGCCAGTGCCGAGCGATGCCAGCTTGGACTAACAGTGATTCATCTAAGTGACACTTCTGGCGCAGATTCATATCAAAGCAGAGCCAAAATCAATGGGGGAAAACATGGGGAAGACGGGGAGGAGGAACCTTTTTATTTTTTTTACCCTCAGCAAAACTGTCATGCATAAAATCCAGCAGCATAAATAAAGCACGCCTGTGCTTGCAGGTTTGCTGAATCAGAGAGGGGGGAAATAAGATACAAGCTGTTTGTTAATGGTAGCTTAAAGAAAGACTTTCACAACTACAGCATTTTTTTGTAAACTTAAGCACTCGGTGTGACACATCAGCTCTGATGGAGAGGATGTGCCAACTTCATGCAACAGCAGCTTCTAGTGACCTCTGTTGTACACTCAGTAAACTGCAAACAACTCACCCTGCAATGAACCAGCTGCTTTAAAAGGACTGGGAGGTAGAGCTGCATAACCAAGAAACTGGATATTTTGAAGACCACAATCATATCAGCTTCCGATCAACTTCTTCACATACACACACATCCGACAATGCAAAGTTTTAAAAAAATACCCTGGCTGGCTGTTTGAATTTTATGATAAATATTTGATAATTGTTAGGTTGAACACTTAAGCCTGAAGCCCACTATAGCGGCCAATTAGAGGTTGCAACATTTATTGCAATACATCAGTGTGTTGGACAGAATAAACAACATTCTGATTATTTACCGTTAGAACAAGTAGAAGCCCTGAGGCCGGCGAAGGAAGGAAAGGTCATTTCACAGGCAGAATAAACAACATAAATAATTCCACTAAATGTCATAGTAACCTGCACAGGTGCACTGCATTCCAAATCGGATACTTTTTGTACTGCAGCTGAACCTTACAAAGTACGTACTGTTGCATGCAGACTGCATTCAATGGGGAGATGCTTCCTCATAACATGGCACCTTGAACTTTAACCCTCTTGCTCATACATCTGCTGGCATCTCTCGTGGCATACTAAGTATGGTATGATGGGTATTGGAACGCACAGATGATGCTGTCGTCAGAGTTTGCCAGTAAAGGTTTGATGCTTAGAGGATACGTCAAGGCAGGGAAAGCCACCCTATAACATTCTGCCACAGTGTAGCTCCTCCAACAGAGGACTGTGGTTGTACCAGGCTGGAGTTAATGGAACAGTGTGGTATTCCTGAAACGGAGAGGCAAAATGAGCCCTGTTAAATAAAGGAAGAGCCACAACAAATGTCATGCCAATCCAGCCATTAAGAAGTCGTGTGTGAGAAGCTGACATTCGGGAAATGCAAGAGTTTCATCCTCTGGGGAAGATCATTCAACTCCTTTGTGTTCAGCTCTGTAGATTTTAATACTTCTTCTGTAAGTTTTGTTCCAATTGAGGAACAAATGAGTCAAAAACGTTATTAGCATACATCCTCCTGGGATCATGAATATGTGCAGCATTTTTCATAGAATACATGAACTTTACATTTTTTGGGGGGGGAGAATGCAAGAATCAACATTCACTATTAACTCCCACTTATCAATATGGCATTTATGCAAATGCTCACTGAAAAAAATTATGTTTTATGAAAAACATTGAAATTCTAAATGATTAATATTATGACTCACCATCACAGGTTATGGTATCCGTGTGAATACGTAGTAGCATATTGTTGTGTGAAGTTATTACAATATATATATATATTTATCCCATTCATAATCTTGTGACTGCACTGTGGCAACTTGTTTATTCTCTTGAAGTTAAAGCACAAATGAAATGGCATCCTGAAACAGAAAGTACAGTCCAACTCACTTGAGTAGTCCCCATCGCAATGAGCCCTCAGGTATCGTGAAACAGCTCAGCATGAGGCACCGCAGCCTTTACACGCTGCTTCCCTCCAGAAAACAAACACGCTGAGGTCTCAATAGATTAATAAAAGAAGTAAAAAAAAGAAAGTGTATCATCTCATCCTCAGGGCTAGAAGGTGATGACTGCTCCAGGCAGAGCATTCATATAACTATATAGCTAATTTGAAACAAATTTACATCATAGTGTTGTATATTTAAACACAACTAAAACACAAAAAAAACAGGACTTTAACTTCTTAATTATTCTTGTTCACACTGCATTTCCCATGCACACAGTCGCCTTAAGTGCAAATAAAGCCTCCCATCTGTTTGTAATTACAACTACATAATTTCAGTCATTGTGGCTAATCATTTTGACTGCACATTCGATTAAAACTAGTGCAGCAATGGTGCAACTTTCTGCATTAAACCTTTTGTGCTACATACAGATGTTGAACAGAAAATGTAACAGATTAACATCAGGCTGCAAAAGTGACACTGAAAATGTATAAAAGCTTAAACTGGCTTAATACCAAATCCTTTATAGCCCATTTTCCATGAGCACGTAAAATTACGCCACTGCTAGAAAGCTTATCCTGCTAGCTTGTGTGATGCTTTTTATTTGCCTAATCCCCAAATTAAATGATGTTTGACGCAAGAAATTTTAAACCTCATGTCATCAAGCCTCTGCTCTCATCATGTTTTATTTCCCTGTGGTGCCCATGGAATAGGACAAGCAGGCGGCATGGCAGGCTACTTCAATAAAAGGAGTTGAGAAACGTCATGTAACATCACTTTACTGCGACTCTATGTAAGCTAACGACATTATGAACCCCGGGGCAATGGTGAAAGCTAATGATGGGAGGAGGATGGCAATGCGATGATGCCATAGAAGCCAATTTCCAGTGGCTTGCCAGATGTTAAACATCTAACTGTGCATTGATCAGTGACAGGATAGCCCATAGAGATTTCTTCATTTGCCCAAAACGAAAACAAGGTTTGACTATGTTCCTCCTCGGTTTAACAGGAACTGAGCGAAGCATAAATGATATGATTTAAATTAATTACATATGTAAAAACATCTAGTCTCAATTAATTCAGTTAGCCTGCAACATGATTCCACTGGCAAGGGGTAGATTAGATAGTGTAATTAACAGAAAATGCATCACAACGCAACACACAGCAAACCCTAATTAAAAAGTGATCAGCAGTCTCAAACAGATGACAGTTTTGAGTTAAAAACTGCCGGCCTTGTATTTGTAAAGTTTACAGCAGTGTTGAAATGACCGGTTGGTTAATCGATTGGTCGATCAACTACTAATTAAGAGAAATCTTTGATAACTGATTATTTAAGTCGTCTTTACTCCTTCTCAGACATGAGGATTAGATACTTTTTCCAGTTCCATACGACTGTAAATTCTTCATATTTGGTTTTTGAAGTCTGCACTTGCCACATTAATGTCCATGTTTCCCCATTTTCTAGCTTTAGTCTATATGGCCTTTTATAGACTTGCTCAATCTATTGAAATAACTGGCAATTTCCAGGCAGGAGTGCTTGTCCTGTCCTCCCTGCTTCCTGTGTGATCATGTGACCTCTTGTTGAGGACTTCTGACTTCTATATATATATACCTCCAAATTATCAACAGATCTATCTCAGCTTTTAATATCAATCCCAAATATCTCACTCCGAGGAAAGGTTTCTCAATGAAACTTACTCTGTCATCAATGTGCACTCTTTATTATTATCATTATTGGTAATAATTATGCTTTTTAATTTATTATTTGAAATATTTTTTGAAATATGTTTTGGTCTAAATTATGCAACCTTTTGTTATTGCGTACATATCCTGAGAATCACAAAAGAAATATTTGGAGGACAAGAAAAATTTAAGATTTTAAAACAAAGTACTCAGTACTCTCAGATAGCACATATTTAGGCTCCGCAATAGTTTTGTTCCTGATGCTAATGAAGAGACACACACAGTGCACATGTTCTCAAATGTGATCTGCAATCTATGGATCGAGTACATTGTTTCTGTAAACATGGCAGAGTTTACTGTAAGATGGTCTACAACAACTCCAAAAGGCCTCCAACAGTGACAGGAGTAAATATAAGTAGTTACTTCTTTGAGCTTCCTACTAGTAAGTTTTTAGCCTCTCTTTTCCACCTCGGGAGGAACTTCTACTCTCCCACAGCAGAGTTTAACCAACACCTGTTTATCTGCAGCTCTGATTCAGCAACACTGATTCATATCGGAGTGTCTTCTGAATCCTCCAACTCTGTGAAGCAGCTCGTGATCAGTGCTGAGTCACACCGCTCCTGCATCATCCAGCATCCTGTATTTGGTTTGGTGGAGTATTTCCTGTCTCGAGGACACGCGATGACACATTTTCACGACCTCCTTTATTAACAGTCAAACAACACGGTTATTCACATCGACAGCTCTCCTGATCTTTGAAGACGAATCAACAACATTGTGTTTATCCACTCCAGACCATCCAGATAACAGCAGCTCCAGTTACTGTCAAACGGATTTTCTCAGCGACACAAAAGATGACAACCAAGTGACAGGGCCTCGCCCAATAAACACGAAACAAGCAATTAACCCAACTATCACCCTATAATCACGAGTCAACTGTGGAGCTAGCTGGTTCCCCGCTTTGCTAGTGATCGTCCCCATTTTGGCAGCAGAGCCCTTTGGAGGGAAAACATGGAACATCTGGTGGAAGCAGACAGGGGCTGGCGCTACACGATGGGAGAACAAGTGCCTGAAAGCTTCATTATGTCCCAGCTGTTGGGCTTGCTGTTGCCCTCAGCGAAAACAACCTCGGCAGGTTGATGTTCCTGGCAAATACGCTGCAGATCATTTGAAGCAAGACCTCTTTTTTTTTTTTCTGGTTTTGTTTTGTGGGGGAAAGTGAGCAGGAGCTATTGGGGACTGTGTTGTGTTTTTTCAGTGTGAGTTGACCCGTGTGCATGAACGGACTGAGCTTTTTGAGGAAGCAATACCAACGTGTAGCTCAGCATGGACACTCACACGAGAGGAAACTCGCTTTGGTTTTTATTTCTTCCAAACTTTCTTTCTTTCTTTGAGGAGTTTTTTGAGTTCAGGTCAGGAGCTATTGCTGTGGCCCTGTAATTAAACATTGTTGGGTTTTATATATTGACTAAGAGCTCAAAATACATTTTATACTTGTAATTCTTACTTAATCAGTTCCGATGCAAGTTTCCAGACTGAAATTAAGCTTTTTATCATCGGGTCAAAAATTGTACTTGTCCAGTCAGGCTGTTTTGGTTTATGATCAAATACCTGCAGAATGAAATGACATTAGCTA
Organism: Ophiodon elongatus; assembly: GCA_016806645.1. Classification (NCBI taxonomy): domain Eukaryota; kingdom Metazoa; phylum Chordata; class Actinopteri; order Perciformes; family Hexagrammidae; genus Ophiodon; species Ophiodon elongatus. The sequence continues at coordinate 4,586,756 of JACSYO010001856.1, read as the reverse complement.
TCAGCTAATCAGCTATCAAAGATGCACAGTGAACTTAAATTGAAAACGCGTCTTGATGACGTCTAAGAATTAGAAAACGTAACTTCTTTTGCAGAAAATTCCACCAGAGCCAGAACCAGAATTTTAGAAATACTGAGGTCATGATCCAAATTCCAACAAAACAATGCTGAGGACACGTCCTCTGTGTCCTCTGTGTCCTCTTTGGCCCTGAATCCCTCAATGATTTACCTTTAAAGTCACTTAAAGTTGATTCAGGAGTATCTGATATTCACTGCTCACTACTTGAGTAAACTATTGCATGTGTATTATTCAGGCCAGGTGTTCAAAGGTCAAAGGTTGTGATGTGAACCTTCTTTCTGTGTTTCCCATTTCTAACTTTTCTTATTTCCTCTTCTCTGCAGCCCGGCGCTGCACCGGCCGCAGCCGAGCCCGCTCTCTCAGGTTGGACAGCTTGTTCAAGTCGAATGCTATTAGTTCTAGGTCAGCGCCTGGGCTTTCTCTACACCCCAACAACACCTTTTCACCAGGCAGGGATTCCAGCCACCATAAATCAGAGTGGTGACAGCCCATGGATGTCAGTAAATATGTTTCCCTCACTGCCTCTTTTTCCCACCACTTTCCTTTCCCACTCTCTCTCTCTCTCTCTCTCTTGCTCCTATGATTGTTCTTTCCCCCTCCTCTTTGGGGTTTAACGTTGACCTGTTCTTGCTTTGATCTTTATTATTAATATCAGGAATCAGCGATGGAAGCGTTCCACTACACATTTAAGTTGGATAGTTTTAGGGGTGTTTTGCTCGGCAGAGAAACTGAGAACAGAGGAAAAAAAAAAAGAAAACTACACCAAGGAGCAGAAAATTGCTCGGAGGGGAAAAAAATTAAACTCTTTCGCTTGTTCCCCGCTGCACCAGACAGTCTCGTACAACCAGCTTGCTTTTGAGCATCTTATATGCATGTTTGTTCTTTTGCTCTGAACATAAGTGTTGGCCAGGTGTTTATGAATGTTGTTGGAAGAAAACGTCTGCTCAGTTGAGACGGTGCGACACTTTCCTCTCCTGCACGGGTGGTACAGCTGACAAGGGGGGGGATGAGTGCTGGCTAGTGCACTGGCTAGTGTGTGTGTGTGTGTGTGTGTGTGTGTGTGCAGGCAGAGGGCCAACGGCAGCCAGTTGGAGAAGTGGGTGCCCATCTCCATTGGCATGCAGGGCCGGGTACCTGCTGCTGTCCAGAGACAGCTGTAACGTAGCCACCCGTGGCCGTGCAATCAGGTTGGTGGCTACTGAATGCTGATAATGCTGCAGTCTGCGCTTTTCTCGGCCTGGCAGACGGAGCTGCGACCAACCAATGACAGGCATTCCTCATGAAAATAACTCAGGCTGGTGCCAGAGAAGTAAACAGAGAGCAGGAAAGAGCAGGAAGACAGTGGAGGAGAGAGAGAGAGAGAGAGAGAGAGAGAGGGGGACGACGAAGAGATAAAGAGAGACAGAGTGAGGGGAGAACCACGCCAAGCGAATGGTGACCTTTGCAAAGATGGATTTGTTTACCAACAAATGTTCTCGCCGTCAACACCTGCTCCGGAGTGACCTTCACACAGAGCTGACGGCACTCATCTGTTCATCTTTGTGCCCACTCGTCAACGCTGAGTCGTATCAATTCAACACACGACACCGGCCATGTTTCCTCCGCCTCCTTCATTCCGCCGCACACAGCCGTGCTCGTTTAATCACTATTAGCTGTAATCACGAGGGCTGAAGCAGGCCAACACTCACAGGCGATTGAGTTAGGAGTGATGAATGCATATAGAAGTATACAAATCTTTTCTGTTCAATAATCCCTGTGTTGCTTGATGAGATCAATATTTGTGCAGCGATTGAATCTGCACGCTGATATTATTATTATTATTATTATTATCCATACTGTATCACAATGTGTTGTCTCTCTTTTGCTTTATTTAAAGCACTCCGTGTTTGTTAAGTGCATTTAAAATAAACTTACCTTGCCTTACGGGCCAACTGGGGATTTAATAGTTAACTTTACAATGTCTGGATCAGTTTAAATAGAAAATGTCAGAAGACAGTTTACGTTTATAAGAAATACTAGAAGACATGTTGCGTCAAAAGTATATCTGGTGCATCTTCATTTGTTAAATATCTGCAGCTATCTTTTGTCACCTTATCTTATGAGTGTGCTGCACAGGACGACACTTCCTCATTGAACTGTTCAATACTACTGAATCTGTCCCGTTAAAGCTGATCATTTTCACAATGTTTTTTAAAGTTAACAGTCTTATATTAAAACTAATAATAGTTTGGCGTCATCTATCAAGTGTCAACTATCAAATAAAGGCAAATACACCCAAAAGCTAAATAACTAAATTAGAGTTTGGAACAGTTGCAACATTACACTTCCTTATATACGATCAGTTTACCCATCAGTAATCCCTGCAGCCAGCAGGTGGCAGTGTTGAGCTACTATTATTAACACACTGTCAGCGATGCACACGCAACATTTCACAAACCACAAACAATGGAGATATTATCTTAAAATATAACAATTTAGATTAGACCAGGAATCATTTCGATGAATTATGGTGTTATCAGCATGTGAGCATACGTGTTGAACTAAAAGCAGTAAGGACTAAGAGGACACCTGTTTAATTCTGGGTGCACCTCCTCTGTGACGTGAGCTGTGAGTACACAGTACACACAGTTCAACCAAAAATAATAATCAGGTCGTTTAGGAAGTTAGGAAGGTTTTAACAGAAGAAATTATCAATGAAAATATAAAAAAAAAGTAAAAACATCAATTTAAATGATTAAAGAGCATTAAAATGCACTTAACCTGAACATGAACCCCACCCTCCTGCTCTCCACTCACGGAACATGGCTTGTGTCTAGATCTCGTCCGTGTGGAATAAATCATAGGAAGCCATTATTTATAAATGATTTTCACTCAGACAGGACCACTCCCCATTTTAAAAAAAAATAATGGTGTCTGCTTTTTGATATCATCGCATGCGTGATTGTGATTTATTGTCCAAACCCATGGAGATGTTGTCTTTTAGTTTAGTGCATTGACCTGAAACTATTTTACTTTCTTGAGGTTTACTTCAGAAGAACATGACTTAGATATTAGATTGTTTAAGTACATTTAGTTGTATTTGTGGTACAAGTATCAGTAGGTGTTTGCAAAAAGCTTAAAGAAACTGTTGTGTATACTGTGTTACTCGGTTGCCTTAATACAACCGAGAAACTGTCAGATTTCGAACCAGGTAATAAGTCAAACTGCTTGACTATTGTGTTAAAAAAACGCATTTAGTTGGTTTAATTTTGAGGAAAGAGAACAAATTAACTTCATTGCTTTCCTAATTCTTCGAGAACAAAGTCTGCCTCCATATCCATTTTTCTTGGAGCCGCTCCAGATTTGATGTAAGCACGTGCACACGTGAACATATAGTCTCAATCCCTGTGTGCTTGTTTAATTATTTAATGTTTGTGTTGTCTGGAAAGAAGCTCAGGCAGAACTCAGCTGTAACAACAGGAGACTGTGGTGGAGACGTAATGTAAAGCTGACCGTGCAGAGGTGGCTGCTTCAGCGTTTGATGCCATCACAGCAATATATATATATATATATATATATATATATATAGCACAGAAATATATAATAAAAAAATTAAAAAAACACAAAAAAAGATTGAACTCTTGCCACTGCATTGTTTATAAATGAATTCAGATTGCTGATATTTTAAGGCGCGAACCAGCAGAATGAAATACCATTAGGCTTTACTTCAACAATCGTTTGACTCATGCAGTCAAACTATTTGTCACCACAGCGTCGGGGTTTCTGAAATGCCTCACAGGTCTCTACCTCTCTACGTTAAGAGCATCAGAACAAAGCCCTGCATTCATATTCAAAGCCGTGTCACACCTCTGTGAGAGCAGAAATGATTATGGTTTGCATTAGTTTGAACCGAAGGACTAAGAAGAGCCCAGAGAGTGTCTGCTTTGGGCCTCTAATTACCGTTTGTCTGCTTCTGAGGACAGCGCCAAATCATCCACCACAGACGAGGAAATCCCCGAACTACAGAAGGAAAATGTCTGAAGCCTGAAATGTCTCCAAAGAGCTCTTCAATAACTACATTTAACTTGTTAAGCTATAAAATCAAGTTAGAGCGCTTTGATATTTAATGCTGAACTATTACCAACAAACCCCGACTGTTACTGAAATACAGATGTGGTTTGATTTGTGATACCCAGCCTCAGTTTGCTTCTTACTCCGTCCCATTGTGACCACAAGATATAGATTTTATTCATAGAACAATAATAAACAGAAATATTTAGCATCACATCAACTTTTTTTTTTTATAGGCAGAGAAAAATAATGGGTATACTTTTATACAAGACATCTAGAAAGACCAATTCAGAGCACAAATACATAAATCACAACTAATAACGATTACAGTGAACAGTTTAAACAAGGAGGAACAAAAAGCACAAGCACTATAATTTGAAGAGTGTATAAAAATGACAAAGTTACTTGCAAAATATTCCCTACTGGGTAATTACATTGACCATCGGGTAAAAGAGCCCATTAGGTTCAGGACTGCTGCGTTCAAGGACACCAGAAGCTCTCGTAAGAGCCGTCATGTCTCAGATTGGTAGATGCTACCGTCTCTGAGACAATCCCACATTGTAGTTTGAAGGTTGAAAAAGTAATAATAGTTGAATAGAGATCAAAAATCAACCAGCTTAAACGGTAAAATCTTATGGCTTTGCTGTTTTCTTGAGTCCCTAAAATGTTAAAGATTAGCACCACTGGGCTGGCATTAACATCAAAAGCTGGGTTCATGTAAATAACTGCTGTGAAAGGATTCAAAATATTGTCCGTGTTCACCCACTGTGTCTTTGTCTAGTGTTACAGAGCCAGAAGGAAATCGATCCACTTCCACCACAGTGGGTGGCTGAAAGGAAACGGGATCAAAGCCGAGACTACGCTTTTCCATTTCAGCAAAAGCTTTTCTCAACATCATTTTTAAGCCTTTTTTCTTTTTTTTTTTTTTCTTTCTTCTTTATGTTTCAAAAACCATCAACATTATAAAGGTTGACGGTCACATTATAAGACATGCATGTACTACACGTACAAGGACCAAGAAAAAAATAAAATAGGGACATCAGATTTTGAGAAGCTACTGATATTTACATGCCTCCGTCTAAAACCTTTCGCTTTGTACTGAAACGGCCTCGTCTTCTTCTTCACAGGTAGAAAAATACAAGGTTCGTATCCCCAGACCCGCGAGCAGTATTCTCTGTCATGTCATGCAAAAACACGTCATCATGTTATTGTCCTACAAAAATAATTGGTAGCAAAATAGACTTTAGAGTCTGGAGAGTCATGCACCTGTTCTCTTCACTGGATTCTGTACATAATTCAGCTGTTTTTTTTTTTTTTTCACGGTCCTGAGTGTGCAAAAAGTCAATATCACCGATGGCTAAAAATAAGACCAATGTTATGGACTGCTGAGAGAGAAAATTAAAAAAGCAAAAGGCATCTTCCTGCTCTCTTTACACAGCCTTCTGCAGAATACTCATATCACACACACGAGTATTCCAACTACATTTTGTGTGCTCAATTCATAATTTAACTAAAGGTTTGCAGAACTGTACAGTATGTGAGATGTTTTCAAGTCATAATACTACCTACTACACAATAGAATGCTGCAAAAGTATTTTGCAAATTGGCAAAGCTTCCTGAAATCAATGCAGGATATATTTCATATAACCTTCTGACAAGAACTATTGCAGCTGTGAATCACAACTGCCATTGAATGTACTTTGCCGACATTGCTTTGCTCGTATATTAACATTTTTAAAAAAGTGCATCATCCTCCTGATGACATTTGATGAATGCCACTGTCTTTAAGTACTCGTATGGGTTTTAAGAGTTGTAACTCCTGTATGCTTCATTTTAATCTTGACTGATTTCTTGCTTTATCTTTTGTTCCCGTTTGAAAATCAAATCTGTAGTTAAACGCGGTGCTATTTGCCTTGTCAGGGTAACACAGGCTGCATTTGACAGTATGAAAACAAAATGCCTGCACTAGACGTACAGTATGTTCCTTCACACAGTGTTTACAAAAGGTGGCTGAACATTCCCATTATAATATTCATTTTCAATCCGCCTCACTGGGTCACATTTGTTAATGTCTTCATGACCAATCAAATGCCCAAATACAGAAACAAAGTCAAGTGAAATGCATTTTACATGATCTTATACATGCTTTACAAAATTATTATTAATGCTTAAAAAAATTAAGTTCATTTTCTGTTTTATAGCCACTGTAACATCTGTACAAAACAAAACAAAAAATGTATTAAATCACAAATGAAATTAAATTTAAACAAGAGGAAAGAAATGAGAATCTCTTATTAATAAAAATTAAAAAAAACTCCTCCCATTGCCTCAGCCTTTCTGGCACTTTGCCATCATAATAATTTTGGACAAAATGTTGAGAACATACTTACATGGTACTGCTTTAATGCACTTGTCCCCTTTCGCCACAAACAACATGTATATAAAAAGTGCTACTGACAGCTGGTGGGGAGGAAGGACTAAGTTACAGATTGAGGGTTGGCTGAATGAGGGGGGGAGGGGGAGTTTGGAGGGGGGGGGCTCGTCGTCTTTCCGTACTTGTGTAGCCGTGCCTGCATGCAGTCTGTGTGTTTTTAGTCACTGACAGGAAGTGGGTGGGTGAAGGTTTCCCTAAGAGACGCTGGAGCAGCGGATGCTGGGGGAGCCCATTTGAGTGAGCACCTTGTCGAGCCACTGCAGGGGGCCGTTCAGGTGCAGCTCGATCCAGCAGGGGGTGCTGGTCACCGTCTGTCGCCTGGGAGAGACACATGGGGAGAGCAGAAACAGATGTTGAGGACACTGGGAAAGCAGTTCAGAGCAGAACGTGTGTGAAACGGACAAAGTCAGCAAAGTTTCAGCAAAGTCAAACTACTCTACTTTCACTTTAGCCCCCATGTAAGGTTTGTAAGTGACACCTTTTATGTCAGTTAAGGCAGAATTTAAGATTAGTTTAATATCAAATAAACTGAGAGTGTGAAGTTAAAAAAGAGTCTTCTCTTTTCTATTTGTGTTGTCTTTTTTTCCCCTTGGGATTGAAAACTGAGCTAAGATCAGAACTATAGTTCATCTACATAGTGATGAGTTTAGCTGAACCAGAATAAATATGATGACCTCAGCCAAAACTTGCTCGCCTCAATGTCTGAAAAATTAAAAAAAAACGTAATTTATGGGTATCATACTGAAACTGAAAATATGAAGTTTTGTTTCATAAACATGTGTTACTTTTGTTTTATATGCCTCTGAAAAACCTTGGCTGTGCAACGTGATGATGCGGTTTCTCCACTTAGACGTCTTTCCTTTTGTTCTTGAAAAAGAAAATCTTAAGAAGAGGCAATACAAACAACTCCTTTCCAGACATTAAACCTCTTGATCTCCATATCCTTTGGCACCTCTCTAATTCCCTACAGGCTTTGTACAAAACCACTTACGGCTGAAGACAGGAGATGCAAAAGTGTTCAAAGTAACATAATGTATGAGAGCATGTGGAGTTAAGTGACAGCTCTTATGCCTAAAGTGCCTGGTGAAAGACCAAAATTGGCTCCAGAAAACATTGCAGACACCATATAACAAAAGTACTATTAACGTCATTCCTGCTTCTGTGCTGTGCCACTGACTTGTGTCTGTGGTGCTGCTTTCTGAACATTTCATTCGGTTAAAAGTGATGAACCTAAGCCTCATGTTTTAAGGCGGTTAGAATGAGGTAAGTAAATAAAACAACCGACACCATTATCTCTCAGTCAATGTCGAGAACAACAGCAGGCAAAATGTATCCTGTACGTTGTTATACATCTAATTTATGCATTGGCGAGCCAGATGAACAGAGACACTTGCCAGCTGCGTGATTTGCCTCTGGTTTACACGGTTTGTTTCATGAGTGCTGGCAACAAAGCTCCTGACTGAATAAATTAGGAGCAACAAGATTTTTCATTCATCTTTATGCCCGTCTGTTAAAGTTTTGTTGTCTTATTTTTCAGTGTGTTAAAAAAAAGAACGGGTAAAAGAGAGCAGAGAGTTAAAAAACACAACCAACGGTCAGCATGGGAAAAGACAGAGAGAGTGAGGTGTGGGTGGGGGCCGGGCTGGTCCAGTAACCTGAATCCTGTCTCCACATGCCTGCATTCAGTCTGGACAGGACGCTCACAGCACAAAGGTTTCCCCCTTGAGGAAACCTCCGGCGCAGAGCCAACATTCAGCCAATCACCAGCTCCTCCTTACCTACCATCAGTGAGTCAGACTGGATGGAAAACAGGTAAGGGATGGAAAAGGGAAAGTCTGACAGCACATGTGTGTTTGTTTAAAAATAGTCTGCCGTGTCAACTGGGACCTGGTTCTATTGATGAGGGCTCGGTGACGTCACCCACCGGATTCACCAAAGTGTGAGCAGATGCCTGCGAGCATGGGGGCGGCTGGACTGTGGGATGTGATTCACAGCCCGTTTGTTTATATCGTCTGTGTTTATATAAGGGCTTGTTAAGGACTTGATCTCCACACAACCGCGCTTCTAATGTTGCAGACAAGTTGGTTTGGGGTTTTAAAAGCTGTTAAGCAGTTCAGCTCTGTAGCAGTTGTGGTTTACCGTTTAGGAAATGAGTGAGGGGTTGTCTTAACCCCAAACTCATCTGTGACAGAAGCTCACCTGTACTCGGCCCCCCAGCCCTTGACAAAGCTCATTCGGATGGTGCACATCCGAGTGAGTTGGTACACGGCCTCAAACCCCTGGTTGACTGACTGGGCCAGCAGGGCGGCGAACTCCTGGTTATTGAAGATCTTCAGGTTACATCCTGGAGGGAAACAACCAACACACAACCAAAAGTCAGGCCTCAACAACGGGTCACAGTCCCTTTGGTTTCACTCTGTTTAGACATGTAGACTCGCGAAGGCTTTTGGGGAGGTTTGGCATGAACGGGAACTTGTTATTGAAAACGTTTTGTGGCTCTGGGAGGGAGCTGAAACCTGATAAAGTGCCTCAGGTCATGTCACAGTGCATCGTGGGTAATAGAGGCACCAGGTTTTGACAAGAATACATGGAGAAAAAAAAGGTAACATTTCTGGTCCTGCTGAATCTCTTCTGATATCTTTTTTGTATACTGTCAATCACGTGTCGAACAATGCTGCAGGAGTACAGTGCTATATCAGTGGTGCATTATTTTAATGGGTGGGAACTGTGGATGAAAGTTGATAAGATAAGTCTGAACGTTACGATGTTCTTTTTTTACCCTCACAATTTGTCGATCCTAATCTGACACGAAATTAATCTCCCTAGAATCTGCTGATTCATACCGTTTAATACTTCAATAAAGTGATTTTAATCTTAATCAGGTGAACAATATATCAATTACATTTCTGTCCATGTGAACTTGTGCAGCCTTTACGTTAATCTGACAGCGTTCAATTCTGACTTGTGTTGCGCTGAAAGTGTTAGAAGGTTTGACCAAATACGATTGCGGTCATGACCTTTACGTTATGTAGAAAAGAGGCGCTTCTCTGAAAGGGTTTGCGTGACTGACAAGAAAGTTGCGCGCGGTGCTCATTTAAAAATCTTTCTTCTGAATACAAACCTCTATTAGGGAAAACTTGTCACACTCCTCACACTTTTACAAATTGTGTGGAAAAAGTAAACAGACTATTGAGGAGCAGAAAAACTTTTATATTCAACAGATTTCTCTTCAGCCATAGAGGACATTCTTGGGTGAAGGAAACTGATGGGTTGGATTTGTCCTCTGCCGTAATGATACAGTCTGTTCTGAATCATCCATTTTAAAGAATTAACTTTACTTAAATTGATCCCAACTTGGCTACCAAAAGAGGTCCTCCAATGTCGTCACTTTTGCTACAGATATTGAAAGTACTCAAAACTCTGGCGGCAGAAAGCCGCTGACAAACACACATAGTTGTCTCCAGATGGGACAACACAAAATACTGGGCGTTTTTTTTTTTTTGTGTACACAACTGGAAAAGGTGTCAGTCAGTTTGACACACACCTGGAGGGATCTTGCAGACGGTGGCAGGGTGCCAACCGTAGCGTTGGTTACAGTTGGGGCTCTGGACAAAGATGGCGCTGTCGCTGAGACACTCAGCAAACACTTCTCCTCCGATGTAATACAGCCGCACACCACGGCCTTGAAGAAAACAGAGACAGAATAAACTCCTCAGATAAAATGCCACGAATAAAAATAAATGAGCATTAATTAATAAAAAAGGTAGAGTAATGTCATATTTTGTCTAAAGGAGCATCACATGCACAGTAAATGGAGTCATACCAATATGTCTGCGTGTTAACTCCACGGCGGCGTTGCGGTTGACGTTGGACAACAGGCCCAGGCAGAAGCGCTCTGAGTTGGAGGGATCCGTGAAGCCGTCTACAGTCAGCGAGGGCTGTGAGGCGTGGAAGGTCTCTCCTACTCGCTGGTTCAACTCGTAGTAGGAAATAGAGCACCAGAAGGCCGGCTCGCAGTATGTCACTGGCTGAAGGTCTGACACAAAGAGAGGGGAAAGAGATACAGTTTGCTTTCATCAAACAGACAAGAGACTAGTGAAGGGAGTACAACACTGTAGATAGTGGGGTGGTTGTTAATAGACGGAAATGTGCAGATCAATAAGAAATTCAATACTTGATATAATACAGGAGGAAACAAACGGGTAACAAGAGACGGGAGTCAAGGTTAACAGGATAAGAAAGGATGCAATCAGAGGAATAATGGTCGAAAAACAGAAATGATGGGAGAGAAAATGGAAGAGGCACAATGTGGGGAGAAAATGGGCTGAGATGAATTTAGAGGGGGCAGACAAACACAACCAACGAAAACATTAGGCTGCGCTGGCGTCACAAAATGTAAAACCCATACGCCGTTTCCCAGAAGCTTTTACCAGACAAAATGTGGAAAGTCAACCCTCACTGGTGGGACGCTGGAGCCAAAATGATCAAATTAGAGGCTTATCCATGATAATTTTCAGTAACTTCAACTGCTTCTGGTAATTTGTTCTTTTTCCCCTCGACATGGCCACTCTCTAACAACCTCAACATTTTGTCCTTGGCTTTGAAGACCAGAACAGAGCTGGACAACTCTGCCAAATGAAACCGTTGTGAATTTGTTATTTCATCAGAGGCTTTCCAGCCAAGCCCCCCTGGCGTTTTTCCATCCTGGTGGAATAAACGTAGGATATTGTCATTGAAGTTAGTGGAGGCTGAATGGTGTCTTGGCTTGTTCAACAGGGAAGACAAAGGCTTCTTTCATCACCTGGTTTCCTCTGACAAAAATGGAATTAAATCAAACGGAGAATTCCCACTGGGGAGTTACGCTTCTGAAACATTTGTCTGTAAGTGAAGCCAGACAGACAGAAAAGTACTCAAACACACACTTACGCACACACACCCATAAACACAACGTACCTAAGCTGTTATGTGTGGGTGAAACGGGGTTAGGTGACAGGTTTGGGGAGCTTGTGTCCATGCTGTGGGTCATCTGGTGATCGCTGGTCTCTCCATCCTCACTGAGGTAGCCCGGTGGTGGCGTTTCTGCACGCAAAAAACACAAAGACACACACAAAGACACACACACATCAACTCATCACATTTGTGGAAAAGTTACCAAAGATAGATCTGATTTATTTGTTTTTGCTGACACAACAAAATAAATATATAAACACTGGCAATCTACAAAGAATTACAGTACATAAAGTTAGTATCAAATGCAGAAACATTTTAGTTCCCATCTGTGTTTAACGCTTGATGGGAAAAGAATGTTGAAGCCTTGTCGGGTGACAATTGTTGACTCGTTCAGATTGACTGCAAACATTTATTAGTGTTGGTCCGAAAGGTGTGCGAGGCAATAACAACCACCATCAATTTTACTGTAAATAAGTCAATCATTTTCTTACACTGCACAGTGACAATGCATGAACAGATGCTCATCAGTGCTCAACTCATGAACAAAAGAGCACGTTAACCAATAGGACCCCCAAAAGCAAAGACCCCAACTGTCTGAACAACTACTGGTCCAATCTAATCTTCTCTGAGCAAAGAACTTTGAGTGATAAAGTGACAGAAAACCAAGTGATGCATTGCCCGATTCACGCTCATGTATAATGTATTAACATCCAACAGCTTGACACTGGGTTACTGTGGATGATCAGACTTGGGGTAAAAGGAGTATCCGAGTGTGCGTCATGTTTGGGAGAATGCTGGTACCTGGTATGTAGTTACTCTGGGGCTCAATGCCAGCAGGGAAGTTAGTGTTTTCTGGGATTGAATGGCTGTAGTCATCCAGAGGTGGGAACTCACTGGGGATTTCTGTGTGTCTGGGCACCAGCACTGGTGGGAGTACTGTTTAATGGAGATAAAGACAGACACACAACAAGTAGTTCATTAGAAGATAGCAAAAGTGAATGGTTTCATGTCAGGGTAGTATAAATGAATATGTAATGCAAAGCAATTCAACAACAACACTATAAAACAATGAAATAAAACAAATAAAATAGGACAAAGTTCCATTCAATAAATCACTGGAAAAACATGCGATAAGCTACAGATAAAAACACGTCTATAAATGTGTGTCTTAGAAAAAAGGCAGATCATTCCACAGAAAAGGGCCCTGGCAGCAAAGTGGAATAAATCTGAACAATGTGTCAAACATCATCCTTGAAATTCTTGGATAAAACTCGTGTTAGAACCATAATGAAATCTGAAGGAGAGATCAACACGCTCCAAGCTCTCGTACCTGGCGTCTCTACTCTCTGGTAGTGGTACGGGTTGACACACACTTCATCCTTCTTCGTGTGGAAGGCGTACTCGCACAGCTCCACCGCCCGCAGCTCATGGTGGGACTGCAGGTCGGGCCAGCGCCACAGGCGGCAGTAGATGACGTGGGGCAAACCTTTTCTGTGGGAGACTTGCAGACGGCCATCCAGAGACCTGCAGAAAGGAGGAGAGGAAGAAGCAGTAGAGGTTGGTCAATAACCTGAAACAGTTTTGTTTGACCTGCTGATTTGTGTTTTCAAGCATTTTCATGTTTTCTCTAGTTTGTTCACCATCTTCAGATGTATTTTTTATCTCATCAAGGTTATGACACATTTACGAATTATGATACGAGACTTTGACTACTTATTGTCAGTCATCTTCTTTGTGAACTGTAAAAAGTAAAAAGAGCTTATTTCGCTTTGCCCACAAAAAAAAAAAAGAAATTCTCCATCTTAATTTGTATTCTAAAAGGACTTCAGCATATATTGTTAGTCTTATTTTAAAGATGTTTTGAACAGTTAGCGATGTGGTGATTGTCTCAGGTGTTTGAGATATAGTAGATAGACATGTTAGATAGTTACAACCTGTGGCTTTAGTACAAACACGTATTGATTCAAATTGGAAACTTATAAGGTCCATGGCCAAAATGTAAATATAAACTCACTTGTATGAGAATAAAACCTTTTCTTTCACAGTGTAGTATGATAAACATATTTTTTAATAAATATTTTAACACTGATCTTCATACTAGATTCTGTTATAGATATTGTTGTTGTCTGGGCTCTGACCAGGGTCCCAGCTGAGTGCATGCTGCTTATGAGGTGATGTCTAATAATAAACAACCGGCAATGACATTTCAGTATGCATAAACAGGAATTCCATTGTCTTGTATAACCTCTGCACTCGTCTATACAATACTGTTGGCAGGATGATGATTTAGGCTGCCGCAGTGTAATGAGCGGTAGTTTGACTCGGCAGATCGTCATAATGGAGATATAGCCTGTAATCTCTGAGCACAATGACCCCAAAACACACTCATCATCTTATGCAAGAGGCAACGAACACATATGGCCCCTCTATCTATGTCTCGCCCACTCACACAGAAATACAGAGTAAGGGTCAAAGGCATAAGCTAAAGCCCTTTAGAAGGACAAATGTCAGTCTCCAAATAAAAACAAGGCTGTGTACTGTTAAAGTACTGAAAGCTCAGCAGTGCCCCATCTGGGTCAGCCATTGTACATCCAGCAAGCACAGAATGGTGTTTTAATTTTTCATGGCAAAGGCTTTCATTCATCGTCTCTGTACTTAAAAATTGGCTAGAAAGTATGTGTTCGGGGGAGGGCGTCTTGAATTTGTAAAATGGTGTCTGAGTACTTTAGGTGCACAGAGGTATACAGAAGAAGAGGCAAACTGTCATGGGAGGAAAACTGAAAAACATCCATAAAGGCTAAAAGGGAAGAGCTGTTGTGTTGATGATCACATCACAAAACTGCATCCAAAAGCTTTATAAGGGTCCAAATCTTGTAATAATAAGTCAGTATAATTCAGATTAACTATCTGGCACCTTTTTTATAAAAAAGCAACAATTTCTTTGTTTTATTTTAAACATCTTAGTGGTCCAGTAGTCACCCATAGAGAAGTGGAAGTTGCTCTTGCAAGCTGTCCTCAACCATGAAATGCTATTATGGCCCATCAATAACATAAAAAAGCATTGTTTTTCTTCATAAATGTCGCAATAAAGACAGTGACTTGCTTATTGTACAATCTGTTTTGTGCAAGATAAGATGTATTGTGCTGTCTATTAAAGCCCGTCTTTAGTAAAAAAGTATTTTTTCAGAGTGAGCCACAGCAACATCAAGCAGGTTGTCACTGCTGATGCATCAAAAATGGGAAGTGAGCAACATAATGATGATAAAAATAATAAATCTATTACGTCATGTAAAATCGCTAGGGATGTCTCATGGTAACACAGCGACGGATCAAAGACCTCCTAGACCTCAAGCTTTTGAAATCAAGGACAAACAACAGTGCTCGGCCCACTACTCCGCTTTTGATCTTAGTGTTGAGAGAAAACATTCAACAATACTGAGAGATTTGGCTGCTCCCGCAAGTACAATCTGGATACTTACACAGTAAGAACAGAGTAGTACAGAGTAGACAAATAAACAGGAACACCTCGGGTTATTACGCAACTAAGTTAAACACCATTCAATAAAACTTTCTTTGTCAAGCTAATACTGATAATTGCATCAACGTGTTTAAAGTTGTAGTGTAATATTTTGTAAAAATGTCTTTCAGCTAATGTTTGTGAGATTCTACTTGTGGCAGCGGTTCCTCTTTTCTGTGGCAGTTTTCCTGTGTTTGGCACTGGCCTATATTGTCATGATTTATTGGTGCTATTTTCCTTTACCACATTCATTGCATGATTTGACTTGTGAAACAGCTCTTCAGGCCTTTAAGTACCTCTGTAAATCGCCCTCTGTAAATCGCCTCAAAAGTCACTTGAAGATGTTTAAAGCTCATTAATGTTTGACTAACTAAATTTACAACCTTGTTTTAGGATTGGACAAAATAAAAAACATAAAAGACACAAAGACAGTTATTAGCTGTGAGAAATCTAAATCACAGTTACATGAACAAAGGCAGCTACAAAAGTGAATCATGGGAAATCGTCCAAAAGTCATGATGACATGTGGGAAACACATGCAATGCATTTTGAGAAGAGGAACAGTGATCACATGCGGACACTCACATCAAACTGAAAGAAACAAGATGTTTACCTAATAAGAGCACAAACTGTGCTATGAACAATAACCATAACGTTGGAATGATACTTCTCTCTCAGATTCCACAAAAATAGATCAAAGAGGTTGTAATTAATGCAGGGTTATTGTGGTAATACTGTAAGCTAGAAGCACCGTAGATGTGGTAAATGGTCAGATGTTGTTCAACATGCTGATCTGATTTCAGTGGTATGTGTGTGTGTGTGTGTGTGTGTGTGTGTGTGTGTGTGTGTGTGTGTGTGTGTGTGTGTGTGTGTTGTGTCCCTGCTGCCGAGTGAGTGTTTGGTGGGGCTCGACTCTGCGTGGGCTGAGACAGACATGCACAAAATGCAGAGCATTACTGGCCATTTGGTGTCCTAAAGTACTTGGTGTCCTCCTCTTTGAAAAGCCCCTTCCAGTCAGTATTTTTAAAGAATGGCTTCCAGGAAAGGTATAGCATGAGTCGCCCCACTACTAAGTCCAATGGCTGAACTACACATAATGCACGCAATACAACACACAAGACTCAACGAGCTCAATGCTTAGGCAGACAGTAATCTCTGCCTTTATTAATCATTTCAAGTTAATGGAGGTGAAATCAAGTTAATTTATTTTCACGCAGGTGAAGGTCTCAGTGAGTTTTATATGTGCATGAAAGCAACAGTTAACAAACCGGCCAAAACAATCCAAGAAGACAAGGAAAAAGTACCACAAAGAATATGGAAAATAACTGGAAGAAACTTGGTGAGAGGTTGATATCAATTTGAACTCTGCACTGCTCAGTGAGACACAGGGCAACAGCACAGCACATGTTATCTACTGTAGTGCGTGGAGGTCTACGAATAAGATCTCCAATCTCCCGACTGAAGCTCAGACCATGTTTGATTTCTGTGACAGAATTCTGGGCTTAAACGTGTGGCGTGTTTTTGGAAAGAAACAAAAGTTGTGTTTCACGTTGAGTGTATTTCCTTCCTCATAAAACATTTGGAATGTTATGAATTGTGAATTAGGGCTGCAACTAATTAATATTTTCACTAGCAATGAATCTGCTGTTTATTTTCTCAATTAATCGTTTGGGTCATGAAATAAATATCCATCATAAAAGCCCAATGTGACCTAATCAAGTGTCTTCAAAACACAAATATAACACAATTTACGATTATGAAAGACAGGGAAAAACTGCAAATAGTCAAATTTGAGACTCTGAAACCAACATATGTATGATTGAAAATGGATACATGCAGTACATTGCCCCATAGCTCTACTAGTGGTAATGAAACTTCAAAAAAGGTGCCGGACATATACCGTGCTGTTCACAGACCACAGCAGTTTACTCTTGTGTAGTAGTAGTTTTGTTAAATGTAATTGTTCATCTACAGAAAAAACAATAGCAACAGTCAAAACACTGTCCACATGAAACACATAGACAGGTCCAAACAAACAATATACCTCCATGAATCTGTATGACTCAGTTTAATGAGGACAGTTATGACTACTGCAGGGTGAACGAGAAATTGATGGAAAACAACTGTAAAAACCACTCCTGCACCACCATCAAGCCTCAGCCTGTTAAGAGGAAGAGCCCGCCGCACACAAGCAACCTCAGATCCTGCAAAACACTTGAAAATCATTTGGAGCTTAGAGTGCTTCAGCTATGGGAAGGAGGAGGAGGAGGAGGGAGGGAGGCAGACGGGGGGAGAACTATGACCCCAAATTCCCTGCTGGGTGGGATCTCAAGGCTTCCAAGAATCCAGGCCAGCAGTTTTCAACCTTCAGCACCAGAAACTGTTCAACAGATCACAGCAGACTAATCTTGTTTACTAAGTCACAACTCAGATGTTATTAGATGGACGCTGATGATAAAGGAACAGCCTTATTTTGTTTTGGTTAAGATATATAGTTTTTGCAATATTGACTTTGTGTAGAATTGTGTTTCTGTGTGTCTTAAATTTGGCAGTACCTCAAAATTAATAGTGTTTCCACATTGTAGAAGGTGGTAAAAAAAAAAAAAGCTTTGTTGTTATATTTTCTCTAGATTGAAAACAAAACCCCTAATAGACATCAATAGTTTCTAAAATGTGCACAGTTCTATTATGTGATCCATCACAATGATTTAAAGTTGAAAATAGAACGCTAATTCTAGGTCTGCAACTAATCTTTACTTTCATCAATTAACATGCCAATTATGTTCTCAATTAATTGATGAATCGTTTGTTCTGTAAAAATAAATCCCAATGAAATTTATTTTTGTCATCAATATATAGATAGATAGATAGATAGATAGATAGATAGATAGATAGATAGATAGATAGATAGATAGATACATAATAGCTACTTGAAGATAATTTTGTCAGGCCAAAACATTGAATTAATATTAATCAATGTCACATAAGAAATTAAAGCAGCAAATGTCCACTACACGGGGGCTCGAACAAGGGAATGTTGTGAGAAATAAGTTTAAAGATTAATCAATTCATTTTTAAAATGATTGTAAATGATCATCTGTCGACAGACTAATAGATCAATTGATGAAGCTCTTCAACAGTTAATTCAAACAAACGTTTTTAACGTTTACTGCAGGAGTGAAAAAGATGACTCCATACACCAAAGACGGAAAACAAATCAGTCGAAATATCAAAATCACCCTCCACTTCTATGTCCCGTATTGATTTTTATTTTCTACTGTAGAGACAAAATGTAAGCTCGTTAAAACATGCTAGGTTTATCTTCAGGTCTTCTTGATTCTCTTTCTGAGAGCCAAAGCGCCGACGTTTCTGTCAAGAGAGAGCCAGAGTGAAATTGATGTCCAAAAAAGAAAGGGACAAATTGGTATAGATTTTTTGCCACAGGGGAAATTGTGTCAACATCATTGTGTTTCATGACCCGAACCTAAGGCTGAACCTGACCTTTATGCCCAACCAGCTCTGTTTATGTGAATGGTAGGGATGAAATCTGTGCGCGAGCGAGAGTAAAATAAAATAACTGTACTTCAGAGGGATTTACACATTTAGTAATCATCTGTTTAAAGCTGGTGTTTGAATGGAAAAGAGGGAGGAAACATCGATGTGACTGATTGTGACGAGGAGTAGAAGAAGAGTGAAGGTGTGTGTGTGCGTGCGTGCGTGGGTGTGTGTGTGTGTGCGTGGTGGTGGGTGCGTGCGTGCGTGCGTGCGTGCGTGCGTGGGTGGGTGTGTGCGTGCGTGCGTGCGTGTGTGCGTGTGTGTGTGCGTGCGTGCGTGCGTGTGTGTGTGTGCGTGCGTGCGTGCGTGCGTGGGTGGGTGGGTGTGTGTGTGTGTGTGTGCGTGCATGTGTGGATGTGTGTGTGTGTGTGTGTGTGTGTGTGTGTGTGTGTGTGTGTGTGTGTGCGTGCGTGCGTGCGTTTGGCTGACTCATAAAACAGACTCAGACAGAGCAGATTGAGCCTCACTGAGCTCGGGAGGGAGGGGGTCAAAACAAACACTCTGAGGCATGCCCAGTTACGCTCAGAGACATAAACATATACACTGTGTGTGTGTTCAGGCTGGCGAAGGTCCGAGCAGTCGCTAAACAAACACACGCACACACACTCTTCCCTGCGGGCTCAGACCTTTTGACTTTTTACAACTTTGCCAAGCTTCTAACTCAAATGAAAGTCTAAGCTCACCAACAAGATGCCAGCAAACACTGTGACGACCTAAACGCCTTTGAGAGTCCACATTAATATTTGTTGTCTTTCGGTGTTGGTCCTTAGGCTGCTAAACTCTCATGTTTAGTGTAAACATTAAAAGACGTTATTTTAGTTGCTTTAAATGCCTGCAAGTGCATGTAAACATCAGGACCTCCAGTCACAATCTGTCCTATGAGAGCACAGAGGGGGGAGGACAAAGTGGATGATGGATAAAGAAAGGAGGGTGCTGCTGGACAATAGGGCTGGCAGACTGTCTCAACAGCTCAGGGCAGCTCAGAGGGTCTGTGATTGGGCCCCTAAAACCCCCCCTTCCATCTCCTCCGTCTGTCCCACTGTCCCGACTGCCCTGCCTCCGTCCAAGTGCTGCGTGAGGGTGGGGGCGTAAGGCTGAAATGGCCTTTGTGCCTTTCATAAAGTCTGTGGCCAGTCTGTCGAGCCATGACCAACAGGGCTGCAGTCCAATGACATTCAGCAGAGGGCTGCTGTCTTCCAATAACAAGATGTGAAGACACAAATCATCTGCTAATTCCAGAGATGGGGCTGCAATAAAGTTTTGGTAATTTTTCTCTAAAACTGCTTCAATGCAGCTATCCCCTTTTTCATGCAGGACACCTGTGTCATACAATGATTAATGCATCGGACCACTGTACTTGTACGACTGTTGTCACAGGTTAATCCCTTGTTGTGCCACCATTCGGGGAATCTGCAAATGTAGATAAATCACATTACATAATCATAGGAATAAAAATAGTTACAGTTCCCTCTACAAGCTCTCTTTCTCTCCCACTTGAGTTGGTTGGAGGGAGGGGTACATTTGTTATTTAAACAACAATAAAATAAAATTCAAGTCCATACTGAGGACCTGCAAAGCCAGATGCGAACCCACTCTTCAGTTCTGTCACCGACGTGGGTTTAACAACCAGCGTTGGTCTGAATTACCATGCTTTCAGACCAAAACAAGCAAGCAGGAATACATGGGGCAGCTTTTTGGGAGGCATGTTATTTCAGATACCGTGAGATGGAAGGCCGATTAAGAGTAACATCAATTAGTTTTAAAGCCTATGAGACAACAACCCTGCACAGTGGTTTGAAAAAAGTATGATGATTTAAGAAAGTTATCATGACAACAATCATTCAATTACGATAAATTGTGCTTTTCGGGCCAATTCAGATGCAAAAATCAAATATTCCCAGAAATATTGAAGGGATAACTATCTTAGTAGAAACAGTACAGCAAAATCTGGTTGACAAATGTTCGTCATCTCACTTTATATATCGTCATGTTATCCAACCATATTACTTTCCAAATATGAGCATTTGCAGCTATTATGTCTTATGTGACATTAAACTGTTGCCATCCCAGAAATAAGTCCATGTTCTTCGATAACGACGGCTACAGGGTAAAACCTTTGACATTTTCTAAAAAATCAAATAGATTTTTCTTTCTTATTTAAATGTTTGGGTTTCCACAAATTTGTCAGCATTGCAGGGCAGCAGCCATCAACTTGATCACAAAAGAAAAATGCTCAAAGTGCACAAATCTTGGCTCGTGAACTACATTCCAGCAGTGGTGCAACTCACACAGAGGAACGTCTTCCACACACACACACACACACACACACACACACACACACACACACACACACACACACACACACACACACACACACACACACACACACACCCCTCCCACTCTCTCTGGAAAAGCCATCAGACTTCTCTTTTTCTTACAGAAGAAGGAGGGGGGTGTGAAGGAAGAGAACCAAGAATAGAGTGTGAGAGAAAAGCCAGTCTGACTGTAACCCACAGGTGATATCATAGGGCTGGAGTGTGCTGGGACCAGTGAAGGATGTGAAATAAGAAACCAGCAGACAGAAGACCGGCCATGCTAGACGACAAATAACATAGTCTGGACTCAAAAAACTGGGGACACGATAGAGGACTGGGAACCATTAGTTTTACTGCTAATACTCAATGAGCTGAGCAGCCTCTCTCTCTCTCTTTCTGATGACTAAAACTATTCCACATGCAAGTCATCAATAATTTTTTTCTCCACAGTCCGGTTCAAGTTTTTATTTTCCAGAGTGGAGGGCAGAATGTAGGCAGGTCTACTAGTCCAGTGAAATGAATGTTTGTTCATTCTTTTAAACAGATAACTCCACCTGGATACAATATCCCACAAAGGGAAATTATGCTGCGTGTTTGAGCGTGAAGTGTGATTTGATGAACAGCTTAAATTTAAGTTTTTTATACTGTAGTTAAAGTAGCCTACGCATTTGGGCACATTTGTTATTTTAAATGGCTTTTCCATCATGGATAATAAAGCAGTCGTTATCTTTGCTCAGTAACTTTGGCTACAAATGTTAACCCCGAGGTCAGTCGACCAGCTTATATCAGAGGTTGTTTGTTGATTCATTATTTTCTGAGCCAATGGTAAGAGATTTGAATATAGGCCGAAATAATTAAGCTATGTGGCTAAAGGTAAAAAAAACTGTCCAATGTACAAAACCGCAAAGATTAGAACATTCCCGTACCGAGAATACTGAGAGAAAAGTACACTGCTGTTGACAGATCAGCAAAAAAGAATCCCATCCTTACCAAATTACTTTTGGGGACAAGCATAAAATATGATTTTATGTTTATGTTTTGCGACGCAATACATTAAAGGATATTTGTCATCCATCTATCCATTTTCTAAACTGTATTCTGTACTCTATTCAGCAGAGGCTGCCTGGAGTCTATCCCAACATGCACTGGGAGTGAGGTAGAGTATATCCATAACGAGGACTGGGTAGCGTTTGACATTTTCAATCCCGGTGCTGATATGAATTACTGATTTGAGAAATATATATATATATTTAAAAGTTTTCCCTCTTATTTTCTTTTTTGCAAAAGTTCTTAAATGTTGTCTAAACATAGACAGAAATACAATAAATAAAATACTACAGTGACACTACAAGAGCCCTACCTAGACTGTAATTGATGGGAAACACTGGATTAGTCCTGGAAAATGATGATGATGGAAGCTTTCCTTTTGTATCAAGCAGCAAAAAGGTTGTAGCATGATGTGCTTGAGTTATTTGCCGACATTGCATGCTCAGCTATAGGACTATTGCACATGTGCATATTGCAATATCGATGCTGACATAATTTGTTGTACAGCCCTACTTTAAATTTGAATTTAAATTAGGAACTATCTGATCAAAGAATAAGTAAACAAGATTACTTGTCTTACCACAAACTGATACCTAGCCCTATCTGACACCTGAACAGTCTACTACTGGCCTAACACACACAGAACGCATTCACATCTTACAATTTTGAGTCTCCAATTACTCTTATTTTTCTGGACTGTGCGACAAAACCGGAGCACCCAAGGTTCCCAGCAGTCCGGCAAAATGAGGTAAATCCTCACTAATGCTTCAACCTAGACTTAGCATGTTGGGAGAATACATAGGGATCAATATTTTAATCATAAAGTACATTACAACCTCGAAATAATACACAAATCATGACAGATGAGGTCCCTGAGGTCACAATCTTGATTTGGGTCCACGGTCTCTTGTGTTGCTATATTGGATGTTTTTGACAGCAAAGTGTCTGCGGCGCTCTTAGCGAGACTAAAGTTTCTGGTTCTTTTCCTTGCGATGAAGTGGTGCGCTCATCTAAAGAGCAGATTCAAGGACGAATGTTGCAGACAACCTAATGGTGTAAAATATCTTTCTGTATTTTAAAAACGTCCACTTGTACTCGTGGCTTAAAAGTAATCACCTCTCCTTTTAAACCCTTGCTCCTTCACGTCAAGTTGTTTCCCCACACAGATCCAGCTGTAGTCCAGCAGCCTGTAGCAGCGGTGGTGGTGGAGCACAAAGACAGGCTTGTTGTCTGGTGAACGTGTCTGTGTGTGCGTGTGTGTATGTGTATGTTTCTCCGCTGTGCACGTGCACTCCCCCGCAGATAGTGAGAAGGCCAAGTCGAGGCAGCGCTGTCTCTCTAACCCCCTCCACCCCCGGAGCGAGCCCAAAACCAAACAGCAGCCGACGCCCTCCTCAAGGCCCCGGGAGGCAGAGAGAGCATTCCTCTGAGCTGACTAACCACACACACGTTTACACGCAGACAACATGTACGATGACATACGATCAGTAAGCGGCCTGAATGCGGTTACCACGCTTTCCATCGGTAAATAATTACTTTTAAGTTTAAACTACATTACAGTTAAATTTCAATTAAAACCAAATAACTGTCCAGAAACGGTTTCATATCTTATCTTTTGTCATTTATTTATTTCTGAATAAAACATGTTATTCATTTAAACATTAGAAATATCAGCTATTAACAAAAATGTCATAGTATTACTTTTCAAAACAGTAAACAATTAAATTAAATTATTACCCAGCAGGTGAAGCCACTGAGCTTTGACTCATTCAGTTAGTTGTGGTTAAAAGTCTTTGAATACAACAAGGTAAACACCATAATACAGGTACTGTAGTCTACACACTCACACACACACACACACACACACACACACACACACACATGCACGCACACGCACACGCACGCGCACACGCACACGCACACGCACACGCACACGCACACGCACACGCACTTAGTTCAAACGTATCCACTTTGTCAAGCAAATCAAACAATGACGAATCCTGAATCCCACTATTGAAGGCAACTTATTCCCATCATTAGATCAGCCAACCACACAGACAGACAACACACATAAACTCTCTGTGACCTGTCTTGTATCGCGTACCTGTCGAACAATGCTGTCTCGGTGTGTGTGTGTGTGTGTGTGTGTGTGTGTGTGTAAAAGGGAGAAGGTAGACTTTTGAGCACACTGAAATATGATGAAGATCAAGGTGAGAGACAACAGCATGCCGTCAACACATTTTCACATGTAAATTGTTATTTTATAATACATATATTATATCTATTATATTAGTCAAATATATTCTATTATAGTAAATAAGATATAAAAAAAAGATTGGAATTGTATCTTGTTAAAATGTTTGTAAATAATCTAGACCTGCAAACCTAATCTATTGGTCTATCGACAGAAATTGAATAAAAACATTTTTGACAATCAATCAATCAAAAATTTGTTGGCTATTGAAAATCTTGGAGAGTTCTGTTTGGATCAAATATGACATTTGTGAGATCATCTTGAACTGTAGGAAATTGTGATGTGCCTTTGTCAGTTTTCTGATGATGTATAGACCACACAATTAATCAATCAAGAAAATAATCAGCAGATTAAAAGATTATAAAAATGACCTTAGGTTGCAGTCCTAAAATAATGAGAATAAAATGTATAGGACTTTGTCAACAGTATGCTGGCTATGTTAACTGGTGTGAAGAGCGATAGACCATCAGCTTTATAAAATTTACAGAAAACTTAAATCCACTGCATTCCAGAATTACACCCAAATCTGGGCATGTGTTGCTTAAAGTTAAATATCTATGAGTGTATCATCATCACTCCGTCTTTGACTACTCATTGAAAAAAAGAAAAAGATAATTTGTTGTTTTAGAATTTCATTCCATCAACTTTGACCATTTCAGGAAACAGCAGCATGCGTCAAATATGATTAACAACTGGTCCACAAGACATGATGGCAATATAAAAACCTCTAGCATTAACTCAACACACACACACACACACACACACACACACACCAGGATGTGTAGGACAGCGGTGCACGCTGTATGTACAGTACGTATGTGCGGCATTCAAGCAGGTGACCTATGAAGCTCTGCAAGTACACAATATCTTCTTGACATAGTAGCTGCAGTGTGTGTGTGTGTGTGTGTGTGTGTGTGTGTGTCTGTGAGCATTTATTGTAGTCTGTCGTCCAGACGCACAGAGACACACTTCTTTTGATGCTGGAAGGCTGTCTGGATGGAAAACAAACCAGTTCTATCTCAGCTATTCTCAGCATTTCTTTTTCTGCATGCCAACCACAGGAACCGCAGTCTTCCTCTGATAAGCTTTAAAATCCAATACGCTGCCTCGTGCCAAATATTCTGTCTCCTTCTCTTCCTTCATCTAAACCCTTGGCTTTCTGGTTCACATTTCTCTTTCAAATTCTGATCCCCTCAAATGTCTTATCTCTTGTCACTTTCACTCTTTTTATTCTGTCTTCTGCTGTCTATAATTTATATGTCATCCTCCCTCATTAAATCACACTCCCCCACTATGATGACAGGCTCTCCCCTGCAGCACCAGACACAACACTGGGAATCCCAACTCCACTTCATCCCTCTGTATTTCCCTTTATATTCTGTCCCTCAGTTAGCGCCCTGAAAGCATTAATCTGGCTCATAAAGACTTGCACTTGTACAGTTTGATGGCATCAACACATCAACTAGGGCTGGGAAGAGACAATATGATACCCGAGTTTCACTAATGACAACAAAAAGATACTTCTTTTCATACTTTTCTTGAAATTATAACACATTTTCTAGAAAATATTCAAAAACGGACACAATTTTGATTTAAAATCACAGTTTGATCAAAGAACACAAATGACCAATCTTGATTTGCAATGGTGACCACAGGTTTCTATAATTAGATGATATACAAAAGACTACTGTGGGATTGCTGAAGTAATTATTTTGGATATGATTTATAGCTCTTTCAGCCATAAATTGTGCCGTTCTGGGTCACAACGACACCTCTACATGGTTGTGAAATACTGGTTTTGAGACTAACTTTTTTTATAGGCTGACTAAGTCAATAAAAAGAATCCTCTAAAACGTATACTAAATTGTCTGCAACTTCCTCAATGAATTTCAATAACCCTGTTTAGCAGTGACATAAATGTGAACACAGTTGTTGACTCTCGTCCTGTGAATGGCCATGTCTGTTTGTGAAGAGAGCTGTGGTCTCTCTGTCTGCCTCGTGGATACAGTCTCTCTCATTCAGCCCATAATCTTTCTCTTCCCTGTCTTTTTTGTTTTATCCCATCTTTTATTTCTCTACTTGGGATTCCTTCACTCCTTCCCTCCTGCCCTGACATGCAGCAGTGTGAATCAGACTGTAGGCTCGCTGCCAGGAGGGATGTGTGTGGACAAGACGGAAGCACTCTCCAGCCATAAGGCAGACTAAGTTAAGGTAGGTAGGCGAGAGAAATCCACTCCCCCAGGCTCTGCGAAAAGACAAAACACACACAAACATGCAACACACATCTTGAATCATTCGTAATATACCACCAGTGTTCCTGCACCAAACTGCTATTGGAATCCAACATACATTTCTGCTGTGAAAGCTCCTCTGTAAACTTATTCACCCTAAATCACTGTTAAGTCACAGAGCCTTTATCTTTCTGTTAAGAATGACTGTTTATAGGTAGAGGATGTAGAGGAGGTTTAAGGAAAGGCCATGGTTTTATAACGTATTGGGCAATGTTAAGGAAACACTGTGGTTTGGGTTAAAATTAAACTTCCGTAAAGTTACAGGAGCTTCAACGTCTTGGTTAAGGTCAGGGAACAATCAGAGCCATCGCTTAAAGAAACAAACAATGACGAAGGGTAGGAACAAAAAACAAATAGTAGCCTCTTGTGTCAAAGTATTGTGTTTTGTTGACCAATCCAACCAATCTGACCTCCTCCCCTCTACCCTTGACTTTGTGTCTATTTTGCTCAAGTTACAATTTCTAGGGCCAGTGGAGGGCCTTGGCATATTTAGTTATTGGGCAGCTACAGTATAACCACCTGAGATATTTACCAATCCATAACTGATACAGACTTGGCTTCTGCTTATGAATGCATGATAAGTCTCCTTAAACAGCAGTAGTTAAGTAATACGTTAGTCATCTTTTCACGTTCAAACAGTGCAGGCTACCACACTACACATCCACTCCTCTACCATCGGAAACTGGGAGACTGTCATGGCTTGACGCATTTTACACACCGATGTTTGTGACTATCCCAAGTTTACAACTCATAGGAAGAAAGGATTTAAAAAGAGAGAGGGAGAAAAAGAGGGAGGTCAGCACCACAATGCCACAATTGCTTGTTGTTGAGTGACTAAGGCTTGAAGTTGGACAGGAGCCTCAGCATTCACTTTGCTTACAGCTCCTTAAAAAAAAGAAAGAAAAGGGAAAACAGCTCATTGTGAAAACCACAGTGAGCTAAAAGGCGAGTAAAGCAGTAGCCCTGCCCAAATGATAGGCAAAGCCTGATATACAGTAAAAGCACTGTTTCCAAATTCAACTGGGAATTTAAATCAAAGTGATGGTGACTAATGTTTTTTACGGGACGCAGGCTTTATCTCCAGTGTAAACATGCTGGGAAGCACGCACGCACGCACGCACGCACGCACGCAAACTCACCAAGTTGTGATACCGTGGCTTCTCACCAGAGACAGTCGTGTTATTTTAAATGTCATTGAGCAGATCTCAACCCTTTCAAATCTGACAGATGGCTTTCACAAATCTTCTAAACATCTAATTTTTACCACTTGGCGAGGCAGGCTTGACAGAGAAAACTTACAGGAAGGAGCTGCTTTGGACAGAACTTATAAACATTGTTAATTTAGTTTGACACAACTGGAAGACATTAGCCTTGAAATTTCAAAATCAGCCTCTGGCATTCAAACCTCTAAAATATGATATCTCAATCAGCTGTGACGAGTAAAACACCTGTTTTACCGCTTATCAATAATCCAATCGTAAATTCCCCCAGCAGATACTCGATCTGCTAATGCACCACCTGATGCCTGGCTCAACCAATGCACACTTCCTGCTTCCTTCAGCAGTCGGCATCACGGCAAACCGTCATCAAGAGGGGTAGCAATGAGCCTCATTAGGGAGTACATGTGTCAGAGAGATAGGAGCTGACCTCCTCATGGACAGGCCTGGACACGAAGGCAGCTGCTGTCAGCCAGCCAGAACGTAGGGGAATTAATAGAAACAGCAGCTCTCCAGGGACAGTGTTAGCCCACACTGACAGCCAGCCCTGATCTGGGGTCATCTTAATGCACTCCCCCTCTTCCCCTCTGTATTAGTGGTGCGAAATATAAAACCTGGATCATGACAAACATTATTTAACTTTCCGGGTAGGCTTAACTCCGAAAGCTGGCCCAGGCCTGTGCAAGCTGTGATATGCACACTTGTGGCAATAAAGAATGTGGGAGTGCCCTGTGTGAGGCTCAATTTTCATCTGACACACAGTGTGCTATTAAATCTAAATTGCCCACATATGCAAGGGAGATTTTGTGGACACAGGCAAAAGTTTGAGTCCTTTATTTGTCACTTACAACTTGCAAAAATGGTACATACTTAAATCAAACTCTACACTCTGTTGCCAGTTTATGAGTCACACCTAACTGAAAGTAATGCAGTCTAATGGGACAACCCTACAATTAATCCTGCTTTTATAAAGGTTATAATGCTCAGTTTTTGTTGAAACTTTTAAGGAGAGGTATTGATTCAACTGTGTTGTCCTTTGGAGGGCTGTTGAACACTTGTGCTATTGTGAGAGGCCCTTTCTCTCAAATATATTACAATCATTTAGGGCTGCAGCTAATGATGGTTTTCATTACTGATTCATCTGCCAATTACTTCGCTAAATAATTGGCTAATTGCTTGGTCTGGACGTCAGATAATTGTTAAAAATGCCTCTTACGCAGTTTACACATTGCAATGTATTCAAATGTCCAAAACCACAAGATATGTATTTGTATAACAAAGTAAAACATCAAAACCTCACATCTGAAAAGTGTTTGCCATTGAAAAATGACTTAAATAATCCATTGATTATCAAAATATTGCCAACTATATTGATTTATTGATTAACCCCTGCAGCTGTACCCTCTCTAATACACTGTACAGGTGTGCTAAAGACACAGGTAAATGAGTGTATGTGACAGATGCTGTCCTGTTATATCTGCAAAGGCAGTATGTTGAACTGTGTTACGGCAGACAACCTTTTATTCCACTGTACTCCTACGAATATGATGTTTAAGAACTCAGACTTTTGGCAGACATTGATTAGTGTTTACAAACAGCACCTCACAGGCTTTTACCTGCAACAGCCTTCCATCCAAGGGAGGAAAGGGACTACTTCTAACTGAATTGAATGCCAGAGTTTATTATCTGATTAAAATGCGGTTTTGATAAGACAAACGCCTGTGTGGATGCATTGAAAGGAGACACAAGAGCTCCACCGACTCGCCTACGCACTAACACAGAACCCACAGCGCTAGAAAGTGTCCCAGATTAAGGCCAAGTTATATAACTTGGACTCCATTTGTCCCTTTTTGCATCGCATGTGCGCTGCTGGCTGGTCAACGCACACATTACGTCCCATTCCTCCGCAACGTGACGCCGGTTAAAATGTCATATCCATCACAATAAACTATAAATAAAAAATAAGTTGCCTTAAAGTAAAGTGTTCATGTGATGGCACGTCAATTGACGCGATGGTTTTGCTAGCTTTCCCCCGTGGACCCCCTGTTAGCTCGCTGAGCCACCGCGTTACTAAGCTACATAATTAACGTTCCAACGTTCGGAGTTCGAAATATATGCCGCGAGACAGGAAGTGGAAATGTCAACTTATCTGTCATGGAACGTTCAGAATGTCGGCCGTTAAGGTGCGCGTGCTTACGGCGGTTTTTAACGGTTGCTTTATTTCTTTTCTTTTCCCTCCCCTGTAACAACGGTTGTAACAGTCGTATAACGTCTGGACCGAAGCGTCCACCTTTGGCTCGTTAGGATGCTGACTTCACGGTCACCGTCAGACTCTGCCTACCTCGGTATGGTGATGCATTTCGTGTTGATGTTCTGGGTGGTGATGGCTTTCTCCAGTTCGTCCAGCTGCCCCGTCTTCTTCAGCTTCTTCACCAGACTTTTCACCGCCTTCTCGCACCACTTCTCCTCCTGGCCGTTCTGCTCGCCCTTCTTCCATCCCAACAGTCTTTTCACAATGGGGGGAGTGAAAGGCAAAATTGACATCTTGAGTTCAGTTTAAGTCCTTCCAGTGTTCGAGGGAAAGAAAAAAAAAAAGTCCAGGCGGGTTGGTTTTTGGGGGACAAAACACGGGAGCAAATGCTCTTCAAACGAGTCCAAATGAGTTGAAGTTAAAGCGTCGCTAAAGACGAAGTGTTGGTGTTTATTAGAGATGCATCCCGGAGTTAAACCCTCCAGTTTTAGCGCACTCCGTCTGGCTCGAGCTCAGCGGCGAACTGTGCGCCGGTAGTCTGTTGCGCTGTAGGTTTAGTGCTCCTCCGCCAGGAAAAATAGTCCCGTCTGCACAGCTTCAACCCGCAGCTATTTAGAAAAAAATACACTTGACGCGAGTTACACCCGAACCACGTCTTTAACTCAAACAGGGCTCAAACGATGAAGTGGAAGTAATTTATTAGTGTTTTTTTTATTTCTAACCTCCGATCAGCAAAGTTTTGTGGAGTTCAGATTCATCCGCGATGCTGGGTCCCCCCCGACTAAAGTCTGCAAGAAGTCTGCATCAAATGCAAATGCAGGAGCTGCTGCTGCTGAGAGTCATCGAGGCTTCAGACCTGCGAGAGGCCGGTTTGAGCAGCTGGCCAAATGTGTTGCGCTGATGTTGCACAATCCTCGCCTCCACTGCTATTGCCTGCTGATTGTATCTTATAGCTGTGCCTAAAAAGGCTGTCACAATCACACACGTGCACAGATCACTAGATTTAGTTATCTAACAGTGAGCAAAAAAAAGTGAATTGCATGTGTTTGCAATTTAAGTTCTTGTTCTCCTGGTGTTTATCTTTTGTGTGTAGCACATAGGATACAGGGCTGCTCAACGATTTGTACATATCCACACACACAAAAAATAAGTTGCTTATTAAATGTGAATAGTCTTAAAAATTCCCCAAAGGAAATTATCCATCTGTTTCAGTTTATCTATAAAACATAATGATAGTCCGAAGAGGGCCATGGTGTTCTTACCTCCTTATTCCCCTCCACAGGGTAATAAAGTTGAAGTTTTTAACTTTGAGGGGGAAATACACTCATTCTTTTTCTCCATTATATTTTTGGAAATCCACACACTCTTAATTATCCAACAGCCCAGGATACATTCCTGTGTGTGTTTATTGCGCAAAGACATTGTGGGGTTTAAAATTCAGCATCTCCAACACAAGACTTTCCAGTAATTGCTACTGGGTTGTTTGTCTCCACATGGGTAAATAACTTCGGAGCTGCTCCAAAGTCACACACACACGCACAACCTGAGCCACCAACTTGCCTCAGCTTGTTAGAGATTCAAGCATGTCTACTTTACAAGGTGGCAGTTTGGTTTGCAGCGTGGCTCAGCCCCTAAAACCACAACTAGCCTGATATATGCACACACTCACACATATGCACGCCCCTCTCTCACACACTCTCTAGTCCACACACACCCACACACACACACACACACACACACACACGCATGCACGCACACACAGTGTCAAGGAGTCGAAAGTGCCAGATGTACAAAAGAGTGTGTAACGCAGCTGAGCTCACCACAGAGAGAGTGATAGTCGAACAGTTTAGGGTGTGAGGCTGCCTTTGTTCTTCAAAAGAAAGACTTTACTGCGTTCAAGAGCAGTTTTCCAAACGTGGGTGCCTTGTTTGCCGGCGCTTTTAAGAGTTTTCAAAGTTGTGAAAGCTCTGCATAAAGAAGCTAATGCACTTACAATGGTTTCTCCTTACAAATCCCAATTTGTAAAGTAGTATCATACACAAGCGGTACCAGAGACGTAAGAATGACTTGCATATACTTACGGCCTCAAAACGGCAGCAAACCGTCCTGGAAATATTCATAAATAATTTAGTATGAACTGTATGATGAAGTCAAATTCAAGGGAGAAGTATTGTCAATTTACCCATATCGTATCTTCAAGAAGCGCAAACCTTTAATAAGGGCCGCCATTGACATTTCACACCCATACAAGAAGAGTAGCATCGACCTGTGGTTACCATGTTGGTTTGTGTGTACAGGCGCATCGACCTGCGTCCAGCAGTTCCTCTCTCTGTGCACAGTGTGTTGTTTGTGCTAAAAATACAGCTGGCTTCAGGCTTAGCAGGACAGACCCCTTTCCTTTTATCTATTTTGGTCACACAGCAATGTATATTTTTATAGCTGCTAAAGGCATGTCAAGGTTCCTCCTTCTCGCTAACAACCAAAATCTACCCGACAAATAGGTTCACACTGCACACCGACGTATTCAAGTAAAAACATCTCATGCAACTTAGAAAATCTCCACTAACTCCATTAAGTTATTTTGAAACACACATTGTTTTTTAAGCAGTTACCATCACAACCTTTTAACATTTCGGACCCAGTGAGAAAGTTTCAGTGATTTTAGTGCTATTAGACATCAACGGATCCTCATCTGACACAACAATCAAGTGTGCAGCTGTAGAACACGCCACGCTCTTCTCCCTTCTCTGGTGTGTTGGCAGGTTGGAGGAGAAGGCTGGAGGAGCGTGCTGCCATGTGTCACATGCTGAGGCCCCGCGGCCCTCTCGGCACCTGTTTACGCCCCCGGGGGACACGACCGGCCAAGACAGCTGGTTTGTTTTGGAGAAGTGCAGGGTGAGACGGGGTGGATGTGGGGGTGCAGGATGGGGGATGGGATTACAGATGGGCCGCAGTAGACGGGGGGTAGGACGGGCAGGACGGGAAGGGAGGGGGGTCTTCTGTGAGAAGAATTACAGAGCACAAAAGGCACGTCAGCAAGACTGAATGGGCAGTGACCACGTACAATCCGATGGTTGATAATGACATTGTGCTGGCTTCGACCTCTGGGGACTTGGTCCACAGAGTGTGTGTGTGTGTGTGTGTGTGTGTGCGTGTGCGTGTGTGAGTGTGTGTGTGGATGGGTGTGATGTCAGCTGGTGTCCCAATGGAGTAAAAGGGTCAGAAAGAATAGAAAATGTGGGCGTCTGGATGGATGTGATAAGGACACAGACTGACCAATGTTTGGCCAACTTCAAGAGGAAATTACAATTACAGATGAACATACAGATTAAAAATGATCTTCAACATAGATAGAAGATTTACTGTATAAATAAAGGGGATTTACTACTTAATCTTCATCCAATATTCATCTTAAAGTTTCCCGAAAATGGCTTCAAAATTAGATAAACAAAATATCCAATTTACCAACAACCTCTGTTTCTGTACTTATCTTTTGTATCCGTACTTGTTTTGCTTAAGATCTTATTTTATATTAAACTATTAAACAATGTAGACTATTTGGTGTCTTTGAAAAGTTCATGATTTTGCAAATAAAAATAAGAAGGTTTTGTATTTAACAGCAATTGAAGAAGTATTCAGATCCATTATGCAGCTAAAAGTAGCATCACCACAATCAAAATCACAAGTTAAAGTCTTGCATTCAAAATGTTACTTAAAATATTTTGTAAAACTTTAGAAGTATTATCAGATAAAAGAACCAAATGTATCAAAAGTGAAAGTACTCATGCAGCAGAATGACTCCCATCAGTGAGAAAGTTTAAAATCCACAACAAAGCATCATATTTTGTTATATGATTATACTATATGTCTTGTGTGTAAAAAGAAAAGAAAGAAAAAAGAAGGTAATCTGCAAAGTAACCATGAACAATAGCTAATAAAGGTACAATCATTTACTTCGAAATGTAGTAGAAGTACATAAACTCTCAAATAAAGTATAGGTCCCTCAAAACTGTACTTAAGTACACTTATTAAGTAAATGAACACAGCTACATTTCACCACTATTAGAAAAATGCTAAATATGATACTTTCAAAAAATGATGATTTATTACGTATTTATTTGACAGAAGACAGTGTGTGCAGAAATGGGGAGAGAGACAAAGGTCCCAAGGCCAGATTCGTCCCAGGACGTTGCCATTTTATAGCATATACTGTACGTTGCATGTACTGTAACCGCTGTGCTCTGCCATATATAAGGTTTTTACAGAAAAATATGTAGTTTGTAAATATAGAGCCACAAATGTGTCTCTGGGGTCACAAGTTTCTCTCTTGTTCCTTAGCAACAGATTTAAAAAACTCTTCAATAAAGCTGAGCTTTTCATTTATACAGTGTGTGTGTGTGTTGAGAAATAAAAGTGTTCTCACAGATCTCCTTGGCAATAACATGATAACATGACACTCTGTTTCTCTCTTAGAAAGTCATCAATCGCTCAACAGCTTCTGACGGCTCCTTCAGCGAGCACATGGTGTACTGAAGACTCTTCATCATAACCCTCCCACACACACACACACACACACACACACACACACACACACACACACAAACACACACAAACACACACACACACACACAAACACACACACACACACACACACACACACACACACACACCCGTCTACATGCAGCAGGCCCCTCCTTTCTCGCTCCAGTACTCTATATAGATGACACTTTGTCTTCCTTTCTCTCTCTTTCACTTGTGTTTGCATTCCCTTCACAAACACCCCGTGGTGGCTCTTCAGAGATGAATTCACAAAGTGCAAACTTGTCTTTTAGAGAAAAGTTTCATTGCAATACATATACGGTTTTCACATTTGCAAATGCGGCTCTCCAAGTTGGCTGGCAAGAGAGAGGATACTTACACATATTTTCACTTTTGGCAGGTGCAGTAACACACCATGTTTTGCCTGTAGATTCATTCTGCCTCTCTCTCTCTCTCTCTGTTGAAAATAAATAGTTAAGGCTTAATTTCATGACAGTATCGGTGTTGAAACCACGGCTTGGCCGACTTCACTTGTGACAGCATTGGCCAGGAAGCTGAAGGCTCGACTCCACGGAAGGCAGAGAGAGACACGCTCTTGGAGGAGATGGGCCTTATTTGATACAGTATGACGCAATCATAATGAATTAACCTGACAATACACGCTCCTTTTTCACATTTATATCCAAATGTATTTCTCTCAACGTGTATTTATATGTGTCCATTGTTCACATCAGATAATCCACTTAAGTAGAGGAACCACTTCGGTTCATACTGTAAGTCCCCGGTGACAAATGTTTTGTAACTTCTGGCCGTCGCACAACTCACACTTCTATGAATAACAGGAAGACGGCTCTTTTTCCTCTCAGTGTAATTTGCCTGTCACTTAGCAAACTCCTCAGTGGCAGCCTGCATGCTTGACTGCAAACCTCATAGAAAGGTTGGCTTTGCTAAAATAACATTCCATAATTACAATGTAAGAGCTTCTGAGATCAGGTTTGTTTTTGAGGAAGTTTTATCAGATGGGCTGGGGTATTTCTTCTGTTTGTCATTTACTGTAATAACTTGTTGTTATATAGTGTAAGCACTTCTATTATAACAAAAGGCCTCATGTCAATCAAGTGGCCAGTTCCAAGCTTGTGCTTTGAATTTTGGTGTTGAGCAACCGGTTTTCTTCATGATACAACCGCCTGGCTATATTTTAGTAACTGTGTTTGAACAAGTGGACGATCAGCAACCATCCGAGCGGGGGCTGGATGCATTAAAGTCAGGTGTCCCTCGAGCAATATTATGTAAGTATGAAAAAAAGAAAATAGTCTCTTGATGGAAAACCTGTATGCGCAGTACATGGTCAGCTTAAAATGAACTGTATGAGAACATTGTGTCCATGTTCTTTTTAAAATAACAACATCAACTTTGTGATTCTATGACGACAACAGAGTTCAAAATACATTCTGCAAATTGTAAAAACTAAAAGAAATTCACAATAAAGCCCTCAAAACAAAAAAAAGACAAATAAGCGGTTTCATTTATAATGACATATTGTGGATGATTGACATTTTTTAAGTTTTTGTTTTTGTTTGTTGTGTGTCTTTTCAAGTTTCCAGTAGACAGCCAACTCAATGTCATACTGTTCAAGTGGGAATTCAAAATGCTGGTCAAAGTCCAGGGCCCAAACCAATGTAAGATGTTTTACAATGTAACATTTTTTAAATGTAAATGTTTTTTTTATTTATTCACTGAAATGTTAAGATGCCGGTGCCAATAGTTTTGTGTCCAGCATTAAAGTTTACATATTGCCTCTTTTGTCTTATGTGTTGGACTGAAAGTAGTCAAACTCAAATAGTTTAGGTAAAAAAAATAGTTTGATCTGCAAGTGAAATACTGCCATGTGTTACTTTTCCTGAGAGTAAAAGTCCCATGAACTTAATTGTTCTTAGTGTTCGTTACGGCCCTGACTTTGTCACAGCAACCACAACCTTTTTTAAAAAAGGTTGTGGTTGCGTTTGCTTCAAGCCACAAAAGGAAATGGGTCAGTGTGAGCGTCCCGTAGTAACTGACTGGTCCAGCAGAGTCATGCGTGTGTTTGCTCATCAGCACTGTGTGACCGTGCTGATGCGACTTCTCCCCGATGCCATGTGAATACACACGGGTGGATCAAACGCAAACACATGACTCACTGCACAGGTAGCTCTACTCCCGCGTCCCATACAAAGTCATCGAGGCCATAATCTCTGTCGCTGCAGAGAAATGTTCAACCTTCTGTGTGATTCATGGCGTGAAACGACAATCCCAGAGATAACCCCGGTGTTCCTACTGTGACTGATTTAAAAAACACAAGTTTGTCTTGCAGTGCAGTCTGAGGCACCGCTGTCATGACTGACCTCTGAGTCATGAGTCACTATAAATGGCTGCCGGTCAATCCCTGTGAGACCAAATTTCCTGTTGTTAGCATGCCTGCATAATCTCATTGATAGCAGACAGGATATTGAGTTGAGGTCATGCAGTTTGAGATGGTGTGCAAAGGCAAGTTGAACTAAACTTGGACTAAACTGCTTTGTGATGTTGATTCAGCTGAAGGTATAAACCTGATGAGCAATAGAGTAACAGTCAAACATTTTTCTTCTCAAGAATCATTGTGTTTAATCTGTTATTTACACCCAATGGAATCCTTCGTACAAATGACTAAACAGCACGTTCACTGACGGGCCTGGGAAAATGTACATAGATTTTATTACAGTGAGACAATCAATGGGAGCTCCCGGTCTGTCATGTTTCATCATGTTAACATATTTTACAGGAAAAGGAGCACACCCAAGCCTCTTTAATATGAGTACCAGTAAATTAAATATTATATTTTATTCGTTGCATCATCACTTGCTTTCAGTAATGATTCTGAATTCATTCCTACTCTTTAGCCCTCAGCACAGCCAACATAATCATCAGCACATGAGCAGGTGTCATTGACGTAGATGAGATGAAGTCAGACCTTTATTTTGAAGGGAGGTCTTTTTTTTCTTCTTTTTTTTTTTTACACCCCTCAATGAGATATAAAACCCCCCCAAAGAAACAAAAATAAAGCAAGTGGACAACAACAGTTGTCGTCCAGTAATGGGTAAATACAGCAGAAAAAAGAAGAAAAGGATAAGTGAATAAATAAATAAATATGCGATGTCAGATGTGAGACCTTATACAGACACGTGTGTGCCTTTCTAAATCATGTCCAGTCAATTGAATTCACCACAGGTGGACCCCAGTCAGTGGTCATCAAGTGTCAAAGCAAAGGAAGAGAATTCTTACATCAATGTGATATTCATGTGATATCATACATTCCTGTTTTTGCTTGATATTGAGTGTAGATTGATGAGGGATACAAAGTAAAAAAAGTCTGCAACATAACCAAATGTGAAATAATGAAGGGGCCTGAATCCTTTTTGATTTGCTGTAATTTGGGTTGTCTTTAAACACATCTTGTGACCTCTGAATCTCTGTAAGAGTAACTCCATAATGTTGCTTCCTTTTATAACTGTGACCCAGAAAAGGTTTAACACGTCGTTTTAGTATCATTGTCTTTTTCTTCACATTCACTCTGCTCAGCCAGGCTTTTCTTAGCTGATCCACTGGTGACACCATGCAGCCTTCAGCCACTTTATGTCATTCATTCTTCTAACTATTGTCACAATCAGGGTAAAAAGACAACAACAAAATATCAAAACATAGACAATTTTTAATTGTGTGATTAAGAAAAAAACAGAAAAACATACAGACATAAAAAAAAAAACCTGAGTGTAACAAGCGTGTTAATTCAAATATAAATTATTGTAAATAAAATGCAGCATTTCCTCTTCAGATTAAGGTGTTCCAGTGACCACACACATGAACACTCATAAAATAAAATGTCTGGTTTCATGTTTTATGCCGACTGTGAGCGTGTGTGAGTTTTAACGTCTTTCTGAAAAATAAACCTGTTAAATTGCGCCACCCAGTGGCAATATCTATTCATTACAAGCACGCGCACTTCTCAGGTGTTCAATTCCCTGAGAGACAGAAGAGCAGTTTGACTTAACAATCTTCTGCTGAGCAAAACTAAATCTATAATCAAAAATATAATTTTACCAGTCAAATAATTAGATAATTTTGGTCATCTAAATCTTTATGGTGTTTTCTCTGAAGGACATTAACCTCCTCACTATTACACTGATTACATGCTGCATTAAATGAATTATGTCTAAAAGCATACTACTATGTTGGATTTGTGTGATACTGTCCACTGCACATCATACTTAACAGAACACTAAAGTGGATTAGATCGAGTGAAATTCCTATTTGAACCATAATTGCACATTTTATCCCTGCATACCGGCTTTTTCCATTTGCATTTATATGACAACAAAACCCCTCAATCTCAGATAACATATGCATAGAAGATCGAGCATTTGGTCACAGACCATTGCTTTTCTTTGTGGCTGATACAATTTCTCATTCTCCTAAGCCCTATTCACACACCCCTTGACAATATGCAAATAATGTCCCTGGGCTACCATTGTATTGCTGCACTTGAGCAATATGAGTGAGAGGAACACTATTGTTGCTGGAGTTGTTATCAAATTCCATGAGCCTTTCAAAAATGGCTGCAGCTGATCATAATGTAGCAGCATAAACAAAGAGATCTATGTGATCTGCCTAATGTTGTTTGGAAAACAAAGAGTCCCGTATTATGAACAACATGGAAATGAGATACTCACATTTATACGGCTCATCTCAATTTATTCCACCTTTTTTTTTCTACTCTGGAATGATATTTGGTCATTTTGAGATACAAAGACATTAAACATGATTACTAGTGATAAAGAAAACAAATCATCTTGTCATGACGTGAATAAAGTTAGACCATTTTAAGAATAGCACAATTTAGGATTATATGATATAACTTCAAACGTATTAGTGTGATCTTCTTTTATGACAAAACTTGAACACGGTTGCTTCTAAACTGTTTGGCTTGAAGAGGTGGGAAGTAACTAAGTACATTTTTTCAAGTACTTGTACTTCAGTTACTAGTTAAAAAAACAAATAAGCTGATTCATCGATTGACAGAAAATATTTTGGCCACTATTTAAATAATGGTTTGTCATTTTTCATGCAAAAACATTTAATAGTTTCAGCTTCCAAAGTGGGAGGATTTTCTGCCTTTCCTTTAATTAATAATTTTAATAATTTTAATGTTTTCAGGGCAAAACAAGCATTTAGGATGATGTCATTTTGGCAATTTCTTTAATTATTCGAACCAAACAATCAATTGAAAAATAATCATCAGATTAATCCATAATGAAAATAAATCTAACACAAAATAGTTTAAATTGAGCTCCACCTCAACCACAAGCATTAATAAAGTCCTGCTTTTACATTAAAACATGAGTAATAATAGTATAATGATGTAATATATACTGCATAGTATAAGGGGCACTTTTTACTTTAAATCTTTAAGTATATTTTCCAGATGAGACTTATGTACTTTTAAGTAACAGTTTCAAAGCAGGACTTTTACTTGTAACAGAGTATTTTTACATTGTGGTATTAGTACTTTTACTAATGTAGAGGATCTGAATACTTCCTCCATCACTGTCGACTTGTGACCCCTAAAAAAATGAAGCAAAGTTTCCACCTCATCAAAAGTTATAGCCTCAGTCTGGACATGAGCTGTGAGTAGTTCAACAAAAGAATGATTTTTACTTTTCAGATTTATTTTGTGACCCCTCAGATTTAATTTGTGACCCTGTCCACTAGCAGGACTGCACAGATTATTAAAGAAAGACACAATTTTCTTCCTGGAAACATAGAGAGAGGGGGGTAATAACCTTGTCATCTAAAAAAACATTGGGTTTGTCCCACTCTTAAGAGCATGTTTATATGCATTTGTGAGTTGACATTTTTGAATTTAGATTTTTGTTCCTGTTCATTAACTTATATTGATTGTTCTTTTTGTTCCACGTTCGAAAAAGATCAAACGAACTAACTGAGGTTTGAATTATGACTCGGTGACAGCAAAAGTAAGGGTTGAGTTAAATACATCAGTTGGTATTTTTTTCACAACACACATGAGAAAGGCAGTCAGCGCAGGACATTTCTCAACATTTCCTGCTCTCATTGCTTCTTGAATGCAGCTCAAAAAACATCATGTGACTTGTTACACTTATGCCAAGAGATGGCAGCAAAAACCCATCGATACTCCACTGAACAAAGTCCATTCATAAATGTAACCACCGCACAAAACACCCAGGAGATGAAGGCAATTATTTACTCTACAGCACTCTCAGTAGAGGATTGTGTTTCTGAGGAGAAAGTACAGACACGGTTCAAAGTCTGACTCTGTGTGTTTCCCGTCATCCTTTGGTGCCAGACAGTCTAACTGCATGTCTGCCTGCCAGCATGTCTATATATCTGTCCATCTGTGTGTGTGTGTGTGTGTGTGTGTGTGTGTGTGTGTGTGTGTGTGTGTGTGTGTGT
Organism: Ophiodon elongatus; assembly: GCA_016806645.1. Taxonomy (NCBI): domain Eukaryota; kingdom Metazoa; phylum Chordata; class Actinopteri; order Perciformes; family Hexagrammidae; genus Ophiodon; species Ophiodon elongatus. The sequence goes on along the minus strand of JACSYO010001856.1, from coordinate 4,545,757 downwards.
GGTCAACGATGCCTCATATCTTCATCAGGACAGGAAGAATCAGAACCGTTCCCCATGTCAGGCCTGTTGTTGTTTTGTTTAACAGCTTCACGAGGAAGGAAACCAGAAGAGAAGAGATTTGTTGTGTTTGTTTGTAAAAAGTATTTATTTTATTTTATTTGAATGTACAATATATACATATATGTAATGTTTTCGATAAAGTGATAAGATGAAGATAAAGTGATAACTCTGTTAAGGTGCATCTTAAGATGATCTCCACCTTTACATGTCTCTCATTGATGATATCGATTTTTAAAAGAAAGAAATCTTACTGTTAAGTGAGGGAAAGATAAAGAAAGAAGTCGTGGCATGTCGATGTTGTCATTCAGACAAAAGCAAAACAGTTTCAATGTATCACTGAACCTTAGTTTTACACTGTGTGCTAGGATCGTACACATTTATATCAACTTAAAATAGTAAGTAAACTAAGATGAGCATTTGGTTTTTGGTCCTCCAGTTTGACACAAGTAGTTGGGATGTTGACTGGACTAGTCATTTATTTGTATACACTGTAGTTCAGATCAGTTTCTCAAGTTTCTCTTTATCAAGGAAAGTTGTCAACATTAACATACAGCCAGAAATGATTGAAGTTAACATATACACCTAATGCGCTGCAGAGCTGTGTAAAGATAAGAGACTTATTATGTAACTCTTAAATACACACAGAGAATATGTTTGTAATCCAGCAGCAGAAATAACAAAGAACAACAACAAGCAGAGTTTCTGATGTTATTGTCTCCCATGATTCCTCTGCAGGTATCTCTCCTAAAAATACAGCTCTGTGAATTTATCCAGAATATCCAGTACTGAATTTCACATTTTGAATATGGAAATTGTATTGTAATTGTTATTGAACTGTGTACTGCATTACATTCTCTTTTTTTTTAGGTTAGATTATTACTTTTACTTCAAATCATGTATACTAAGATGGCAATAAGATGGCTGCCATCAGTTTTCCAAAGCATGCTGAAGTGTTTTAGATTCCTGCATGTTCACATTTCAACAAATGGATTTTCTTACTGTAATGAAACAAATGGGACACATGCCTGGAGGATAGGAAAAAGACAGTCAACAACACATTCAAGTTCTAACACCAATCTGACCAAAGCACGCAACGACTCTGGTTTGATCTTTGTTTCTATGTAGCAGAAAATGAAGGAACGTTATTCTTTTTTTAATGTTTGAATTCAGAGTCTGGTCACGGCGAGAGCAATGACTCAATGTCTTTGTATTCTTTTACTAGTGTGGATGCATCTTTTATGTTAGTCTTGTTCACGTAAAGGATAACTAGCATGTATAATATGTCATATGTAGTGTCAGTAGTGGAGGAAGTATCCTTTACTTAAGTAAAAGCACTAATATCACACTGTAAAAGTACTCTGTTGCATGTAAAGTCCTGCATTAAGAATGGGACTTCAGTAAAAGTGTGTGAGTATTGTCAGGAAAATGTACTCAAAGTATTAAGATTTTTTAAATAAAATTTGCTGATATTTCTCCCATCATTTGATTGAGTGTTTGATAAAAAAAAAGAAGAAAATAATAGTGAGACATGACGTCACAATTACCCAAAGTGACACCTTCACAATGTTTGTTTTGTCCAACCAACAGCCCAAACCTTAGAGTTATTAAAATAATGAAACGGAGAAACCTTCATTTGGGAGAAGCTGGAACCATGAAATGTTTTTACTTGAAAAATTACTTCTTACACTACTTATAACGATTATCAAAATATTTAAGAAAATACTCAAGGGTAAGTAACTCAAACTTGTACTTGAGCACAGCACTTGAGTAAATGTACTTTTACTTTCCAGCACTGTGTGGAGTATTTCATTGCATGTCGGATGTTAAGTTGCAAGGCAAAAGCAAATGTTCCAACAACATTTCTGTGGTTTCCTCCTTATTTCTGTGAGAACATTGGTACTTTTTTGCGAGCGACTAGATGATCAGGACATTCCAGCACATCCCCCCCAAAAAAAAAAAAGAACAGAACAAAACAAAACATTGTGCGAAGACAACAAACAGACAAACAAATGTGATACTAATGCGGCCGCGAAGGCCAACTTGCAGCACCACGGGGCAACTCCTCCGACAATCTCAAGAACATCAGTAGTCGTGGTAATGTTGCCTTCGGGGCTCAGGATAGTACCTGCAACACCAGCAAACTGACAGGCCGACATATCTTTCTCACCTCCACCTCAGTTTGATTGACATCACCATAGAAAAACCCTCGAGAATGACCATTAATACACTTCAGACCTGAACACAAGCGCAGAGACTTTGACTTGAACTGATGCTTCACTCGCTGCGTCTCTTGTTCGACACCCAGACGCTCCTTTTGAAAGACTATCTGGTTACTGCTGCGGGAAAACAAGGCAGTTTTATCTTCTCTTGTCAATACGATGAGCTGAAAGTGAGACCTCTCAGTTCCGCTCTTTTATTTCTGTTTTTACCACCTTGCTTGAGACAAAGGGTGAGAGATGAAAAATGGCTGTATACGTCTGACTGGTTCGAGAGGAGGTCAGACAATAAGGCTTTGTGGCTTCGGCTAGCCGCCACGGTTCAATAAAACGCTTTGATATGAGGAATAATGTCTGTGTGTTTCAAAAGAGGGAGGGAAAAGAAGAAAGAAAAAGAGATGAAAGAGTCACATTTAATGTCTCCAACAGTTTTGGGGTTGTCTGATGTAGACCTGCACGTTTTTATTTTTTTTTATGTTGAAGTACAGTTTAGTCTTGGTCACAAATGATGGTGATGCCACAGTTTGTAGATGACAGGATGACATGCGTACAGCTGGTTAGTAATTATACTTACAAGGATGAAAGGCCTCAGAGCTGCTCCATTACTTTCCAATGTTTTGTTAATGATTTTTAATGATTTTATGAAAAGGTAGGCCGATAACAGGGGGAGTTTAAAGGTGCAGTTCAAAAAGGGAATTAATCAGAGTTAACTTTGATTTTATTATACTGAAAATATAAAAATCTGAAATCCTCCAGACAGCTGTATAATGCAGTCGGGTGCAAAACAGGCTTGTCGAATGAAAGTGCTTCAACAACTTGTAAATATCTGATGTTTATTTAGCTGTTTTCTGCAAGCACATGGGAAAACAACGTGTTTTATAACGCAAACGTCTTTCTTTTTCCCCAGATGATGAATCCTGATGACTTTGGTGAAACGTGCATTCATGGCTGTTAAATGAAATGTCTCAACAACTGTTGGATGGATTGCCATTCAATTTTGAACAAACATTCATGTCCCCCTCCGGATGAGTTGCTATAACTTTAACGACCCTCTGACTTTTCATCATCAGGTCAAACTTTTAATAATTCTTATAAGTAATACTTTGGTTTGTCGTTAACATCAGCCTCAGATTTACTTTCTGTTTTTGCAACACTTGTTAGCATTGCAACACATAAAACTAAGATGGTTTGCAAAGTAAACATACCTGCTGAACATCAGCATTTTAGCATTGTCATTGCGCTAACGTTAGCAGTTAGCTCAAACTACGCACCACTGAGCCGCTGGCATGGCTGTATACTTTAGTCGGATAGATTCTCTTACTGTCAGGGAATACCAGATATCTAAAGGCAGACACACGCTTTATGTGCTATGTCTGGACACAAACAGTATCATTCTAAAATACATAATCTATCTGAAAATGTATTTAAGAACAGGTTTATGCCTTTTAGATTTAAACACTGTCATTGCTTCTTTCAGTTTTGTTCACATTTCTAACAAAGTTTGCTCTGAGTTAATGTTACCATTTTCTTCCACCTCACAGAGTTTTCAGGGATAGACAGACCAGCAGTCTCTAAATTAACAGAGACCAGTTTATCAGCTTGTAATGTTGTCAGGTTCAACCGGGTGTAGCCGAAGGCTCATTCTTCACACTGATTCCTGTCAGCTTTAAATGCTGTTTATATGATTTCCAACACCTCTGACAAGCCCAACCCAGCGCTGCTCAGGCTGGCAGGCTGCAGAATAATGTCACCAGTCTGGCTGAAACATGCTCTGTCTGCAGGGTTTCTTTTTCTTGTTCATCTACGTTTATGTCTTTGCTATTCGTGTTTTCCCTGCAGCTCCACTTCAGTTCATCTGCCGTTTAGATCATATGCATGTATGTACTGAGCTGACAGATGATCTGGTTTGCAATGGCGAAAACTAGGGCTTGGGCAGTTAAAGGATGCCTTTGGGTCAGTTTATCAGCATGCAGTGACCAGAAGGAATTATCAAGACAACACATTTCCCTGAGATCTGAAATGAGCTGAATGGATAGTGGAGGGGGGGGGGGGGGGGGGGGGGGTACTGTGTTCTTCTGAGTCAAGAGAGGGTGGAGACTCCTGAAGCAGAGGAAACCTGAGCAGGGTCGGTACCGCACTGGAATCTACCGCACTGGCATCTGCCAGAGCCAAAACCTCATTCTGGAAGTTTGGAAAGCAGAGCGGAGTGACAGCATTTCCTGTATCCATTTAGAGTCCCACAATATGGAAAACATTTAGACCTCTTGAAGAAGAAAAGTCAAGTCATACGTTGGTTGCGTTGTGATTTCTTTTCCCTCTGGTGGTATTTTGGGTAAATGCAAGGTTTGTAAAGGAAGCCGTTTTATCTGCAAACAATAACAAATTGGAAACAGAAGGGGAGTTGGTTTGATACTTGATTGTGTGGTCTCGGGGCAGGATTGTTCTTTGTTATGGATTTGTTAAATTAATTATATCAAAATGTCTATGAAAACAGTCAAACATCTTCGGTGTCTCTGGAAACTATTGTCTGAGTAGTGTAACTGTCTGCCAGAATAACCAGGCATAATATTTACACTAACCACTACTGAACCACTATTTAACCACCATACACTGTATTCATATTTACTACATTCATTTCAAAAGTATGTCGGGAAGACAAAAATGTCCTGTCAGTCCAGAACCATGAGAGAAAAGCTTTCTGTTGGTTCTTTAACATCAGAATCATTCCTGAATTATATTCACTAAAGAGAATGTGTTGGTTATTAGACAACCCATTCGGCATTAATGAATATCAAACACTCCCCAAATAAGGTTGTAGCTCGTCAGAGGCCCGGTCCACACTGTTATAGATGGAAATCCTCTTTAAGAGTTGAAAGGTTTCTGTCCAAAGTAGCATTTTCTAAAAGTTCCAAACTAAAATGTAAAACAATTCAAAATGAGCTCCAGTCTCTACTTCCTGGTCTCCGAATGGTTATAAACTTCCCTGTACAACATGACTTTGTCTTTTGAACCGTGAAGTTATACGTTTTATTACATTTTTTGTTATGTTGGGAATTTGAGCTAATAAACCACTTTTTTTTTCCTATTTATCCATCTTTTGTAGTTTGGCAGTTTGCAGTAATATTATCGCTGTTTCCATATATAAATATTCACTCAAATGTCAATGTACAGCAAATGCATATCATTTACATACCCTTGTTGCAACTACCTGTACCACAGTAATCAGTTCTGAACCCCATCTTCTAAAATCATGCTCTTGTTATGAATTTGTATTGAAGGTATCTTCAAAACATACACAGTCAACATACAATATTTCATTTTGATATCCACTCAACCAAAGAAGGATTCCAATATCGTGATCGGATTAGGCAACTCAAAGCGTGAGGTTAGGAAAGGATCGTAGTCTTGGTATTTGGCAAAGCAAATTTGCAGCATATAAAAAGATATTTAGTAGGAGACAGATCATGCACCCATATTTTGTGGGAACAACATTCTCCATGGACTTCACTGCGCTGGTGTTACGTCACAGTTTGGAAGAGAAAATCTCCCCTCTTGTTCTACGAAAGAATGTTCACCAGAGCAGGGATTCTGTTACGCAATATGTTTCCAAAAAGTTCTATTTGAACTTTTAAGTTGGAAGGAAATTTGGGGAGACACTGGGAGTATTATTTTTAAGGCGTATCAAGATGAAAGTGAAGATGATATGCTGTATATTTAAAAGAAAATGGCATTCAAGAAGCTCAGTGATGTGCTTTGTTTATATAGTGTGCTTGTGTGAACGATTGTGGGAGTGACTGTCAAATGTGAAATAAAATATTTTATGACAGAAGAATGTAAAAGTCAATGTAGCTTCAGGCAAGTTATTAAAAAGTTCAGAGATGGACGTTTTTGTGACATGTCAGACAATTACGTGTGATTGTTTAGTTTATGAAAACCATCCCATAAACTGCACGTCAGTCACTTTCATGACCTTCTCCGGTTTGCCTCTCGGATCAGAACTATTCTCATGAAGCCGTCAGGTGAACTGGGAGAAAGAGCTGTTTGGGTGATCTAAGGGGTTAAACGGGGAGTCGGAGAGTCTCTTGGCTGCCATTCAAGAGGCGAGCAGCTTCAGGCGGTACTGGTCGCGGCTCACAGCAGCTGAAAGAGAAGTTTGTCTCCAACGCCTCCCCCCCTCCTGTGTCTCTGTCTCCATATAATTACACTATGGCTGACAGACATGGTGCTTAAAGTAACAAAACAAAGACGGACTGGAAAATAAACAGCTCCTCAGTCATTCATTGAAAGGGCGAGCCTGAAATGTGTACGTCGCTGAGTTGTATACTAATAGTTTAGCAGCAGAGAGGGGGAATAGTTTACAGTGAAAGCCAAGCTACGTCCTTGGAAACCAGAAAGGTGACAGTCAGTCATCCTATTACTCATTTCCATGAATTAATGAGGCCACAAGAAGCTCAGCCACAACTAGTATTATTGTTTCATTTCCTGTGACACAAGTGAGTCATGTTTATTTAGTTTGTAATTAGTTTAGAGTGAGTTCATGTTTGTGAAATTTCAGAAATAAAAAAATGTGTGTTTGTGTGTGTGTGTGTGTGGATGGGGGTTAAAAAAGAGGCAGAATAAAACAGAGAGGTGGAGAAATGGAAGGAGCGCAGCTCATAGGCTGCAACTGGACAATTTTTAACATTATATATATATATATATATATATATATATATATATACATATAATTATATATATTTATATATATATATTTATATAACATTCAAATTGAGTAATGAAAAATTAAACAGTTTACTTAGTTCAAAAAGGCAATTAAGGGTCAAAACAGGTAGACGGTCAGATCAGGGGATTATAGACAGAGAATCATCACAACATCGGTCAGGCAGAATAAACACTGGACCGACGCACACCAGACAACCTGTAAACACAGAGTGCAGATGGACCGGTGTATATACAGCAAGACTAATCAGGGAAATGGGGTGCAGGTGAGGGATTGGAAGTCCAGACATACATTCTGAATTATTTGTCCTGTGGTAATGTAGGTCCAGATATCTTTGTTCAAAACCTCTGGAAAAGTGGATTCCAGCCTTTTTTAAGACATTTTGAGATGTTACAGCAGTAAAAAGACAGGTGTAATTAATACAATCAACAAAGACTGAAATAAATGTAGCTGCTTCAGTTTCAGGGTCGTGCGTGCAACAGCGCCATCGTTACTGGTATTAGTAACACCTGCTTTTCCTACTGTGACAAGTCAAAATGTCTGCTGTGAAAAAGTCCTCTTTAGACCAAAAATAAAATCCCAAAATCCAAACTTTTGACTTCATCCTGACATTAAATTCACGAAGCACAATCATCCAGAAGATTAACCATAAAAAATCTTTATTCTTGATGTGTCCAAAATGTCAGCTTTATACACAAGGTGCTTCATAATCTAGTGGGCAGATTGCCTACATTAATTTTTCTTATTGTTACTATCTGAACCCCACGATGTTTCCCGTCTAACCAGTATGGAATCACTGCAGCCTTGTCTTTATGTGCATTTGTCTGGCCTTAAAAATATCTAAGTTAATCAAAATGCATTAAGCCATAGTCTGCTTTTTCAATCATAAAATCGTTTCTTCATCACCGAGGTGTTGTGTCTCTTCTACAGAGAGGATCAAATCATGTAAAATAGTAAATCCATTGCTGAAGGGCCAAACACAGAGAAACTGGTAACAAACCAAATGCTTCCCCTATATTCTAATGGGTGAAGAAGAAGAAAAAAAAACAATAACTTTACAAAGTAAGTGAACTGAAGCTTAAGCTTAGTCACATCCCTCTAACATAAATTAATTTTGATATGTCGACTGATGAGATTAAACTGAGGCGTCTTTAAACAGCTTCATTGGACATTTACTCAAACTGATGACTGTGCGAACACCCTCCATGTTTACAGGACAATAACTTTAAGCTCTGAGTTGGTGAATTTGTTTGTTGCTGAGATCTGAATTTATCTTTTCATTTTCAAGGAGCCACTTCAACAATACTGGATTTTATGTGGCTAACAAACACCACAAATATGTGCGTATGCTTTTTAATGCGTTTATTTAGCTGTTTATCGACTACTTCGGACCTGTCTGTCATCATTTTTCTTTGGTTGTGAGGACATTAATAAACACTGATGTGCAATCAGCAACAAGACAGTGAGGAGATGTCTGAGCTGTCTGCGGTTTCACACAAGAGGCTCGCTAACAGCGGAGGGATCGATCCACATGCACTCTGAGCAGCAAAGTGACAAAACACCGTCAAGATGATGATGATGATGATGATGATGATGATGATGATGGTCAATGAGGGAAGAAGGCTATGGACTTTAAGGTTGGACTGTTTCTCCTCTGGCGATCACTTGTGCTGGATGTCTGCCCTCGTGGGATAATTCAGAGCTGATCACCTGAAAAATATTTCTTCATGGATTGACTTAGTTTGTAACGCGTGAAGCTTTTTTTTTTTCTTGTATAACTTACAATAAATGATTAATTGTTATTTGTTGTGCGTAACTTAATGTTTCCAAGACAATCAGTTTTCTAAATTCAACTGAATAAATAGGATTGTTAAATTAAGGAAGAACAAGTTACTTGCCATTTTTCTGTTGTAATAACTTAACAAAATGAATCCAGAAAGGGGCACTAAGTAGAGTACAGATCTCCTCCAGGTGTGTCCGCAACGTCCACCGCTGTATTGTGTGATTGAATAAAGGTAACCAGTGCTGCACAGCGTTGTCAAATAGACTTCATTTAAAATCCAAAACTAGAAAGTCTAGAAGTCTAGAAGTCGTCTAATAATAAATGTTACACAATCGTGCCAAAACACAAAGGTAAACTCACCGAGCTATCTGGCTGCTTACCAACGAGGAACAGCAGTGTGTGAGTGAGTGTGTGAGTGAGTGTGTGAGTCACCTCAACCATGAGAGGCCGCATGTGCATGCAGCCATAACTGGACATCTAAAATTTCATGCACTTTGTTGCAGCAGAATGCGAGATTAGGCGTGGACAAAAAGAGGCACACACTCACTCAGTCACGAATGTGCAAAGTCACACATGACCAAGCACTTAACCTCTTCCCAGGCTTGCGCCTGGCGGAGATAATAATACAATTACATTTTAAGTAATCTTAACGAGGATTGAGATATAAAGTAAATATACCTTCAAACTAATATTTACTTACCTTTCTCATTTAAAATAACAACTTAACACCCCCCTTTGCTGAGCTCAAGTAGCCGCAGTGATGTACAGATTTACTCCAGGACACCATGACATCACTTGACATGACATCATCTAACTTGCAGCCCTTTAAAGGGGCCCCAACCCACAGGTTGGGAACCACCGCTCTAGACCATGCAGTTGGAAAATGACAAAAATATAAAGCATACGTGATTTGCAGTTTAGGAGCTAAAACTTGTAAACACTCTCGTGTGTTCCTTTAAGCGATCTCTCATCTTGTTTGTGGCAAAAACAGAAAATGTCTTCCATTAATTACCCATCCTTGATGTATTCATTAACATAATTATAACATCATAATCTGGACAGGGTAATTATACGGTGAAGGGGTGGAGCTCGAGAGCCAGCAGCAGAATTAGCCCATTTTCCTTTAGTTCAAAGTGAGGTCAGCACACACCGCAGCCCTGAAGACGAGGGCCAGAAACACTCCTCCGCCGCTCGCTGCCCGGGATCTGTTTCATCGTCTCCATGGCTCTGAATCCTGACAAAGGAAAACAATTAAGACAGAAGGCGAGGCAGGGGTGTTTTCAGATGAGAAAACCCCAAAAAGAGACGGAAGAGAAACAAGACAAGTTTTTTTGGACTAGTCCTGCCAGCAACAACTCTCCCACCCAGATCCCTCCTCTGAATCCTTCCATTGTATCCTAACCACAAATCCCACACTTTGCCTGGAAAAGCAGAGAGGAGACTTGACTGAAATATACATCGGAATTTTGGGGCTGTGTTTATATAGAAATGAGCTTTTATTAAAGGTTTGATCCAGTTCTGGTTGTTGTAAAATGCAAATACATGTTTAAAACAGAACTTCCAATACACCAATGTGTTTATTCAGTGTCCATAATGCTGTGACGTCTATCTAAGCTCAGACTGCAAGCATATTGGAAGAGTTGTCAGTTCATCTCCTGGGCACTTGAGCAAGGCACCAAACCCCCAACTGTTTGGAGAGCCGACTATGTGGCAGCCCCCTCCCTCTATGTGTGTGTGTAAACATTGAATTTACCCATTTAGGGATTAATAACATGCTTCTTCTTCTTCTTCTTCTTTTTCATCTTTGTCTTTTTCTTCTTCTTTTTCATCTTTGTCTTCTTCTTCTTCTTTTTCATCTTTATCTTCTTCTTCTTCTCCTTCTTACTGTAACAGTGTAGAGATTTTTGAATGCTGTAGTGCTCCATTTTCCCTCAGGAGTGCTGCGACTTTGTAATCAACCCCTCTTTACTTTTACAGCTAAAGTTAATTACAGGTTTCAGCAGCAGCCTGCAGAGGTTCAGGGTCAAAACAAAAATGCCTGACTGCCTGAGCTGAACGAGGTGCTGCTGCTGCTGCTTAAACACACGTCTCTAGAAAGGTTATAGCTTTTTAACTGCTTGCATTGCTTTTTCATCTCACTGTTCTTGCTCTTCAGCCCAAATATGAGTTTCCAAAAGTAATTGTGTTGTTGAAAGAGTCAAACAGGATGCAGTTACACTATAAAACAGAACTTTCTCCGACCAGAGTCGATTTTGGGCCCGAGTGCCTTGCTGTGGTTTGTTGTGCAATCTCTAAGTTATGCACTTTATTTTCTTACCACTGGCACTGTGACGCCTTTTACTGTTTTCCATCGCAACTGCTTCCTTTTAATGCCAAGAAGATTTTATATGATTTATGCAGTTTGAACAAATTTTTTACAAAGTATTTCCTCGAGGCAAAATTAAATTTTTTTGAAGATTTTCAGACACAAAAAGAACAAAACATTTGAGCATGAGAGTTAAATCTTGACCTTTGGGAACAGTGTAGTCCAAATGAATCTAAGCTCAAAGGTCCACTTATTTGCTCTTCAGAGATTTTAATTGCGTCACATGTTCTTCCTCATGGAACACAGCCTGCTCAGGCGTTATCACATGACCGAAAGTTTTACTTGACAAAGGTGTCAGATTGTACGAAGCTGTGTTGGTCTATAATTATATTCGACACACAGTAACTGTGTTTGCATTCTTTCATTTACTTGTGATAGGAGGGACTGTGAACTGTGCACATACTACGAGAACTGGAGCTACACTCGATAACCTCCAATTTGCCTGATCTCATTACTTAAAAGACGACTATTGCCATGCAATCTCTGTGTAGAACCAAAAGGTTGGAAAATGGATCATTAAATATACTCTCCACCTTCAGTTGTACAAAGAAGATATTTGTATTGTGCCATTGTGGAATGGAAAGATGGTATACAGATATCAGATTTTCTCTTTTGATGTTGAGGTGGGCATTTTGTTTTTAATTTAACGATGTTTGTCACCAAGAAATATATCATTAGCTTACGAATGGAGATTAGCCCTCTCCACCTCTTACACTTATCAGTGTTTACCAAACTGCTTCCAGACCTGAACTTTTGAGCAGCTCATATCATTTACAGTGCAGTACACATTAAACTCACCTATTAAATTAAATTGGGTCAAAATAGGCCTTATTTTCTGAAATCGTTACCATTCTGTCCATTAAATGAAAACGCTACAGCCGCAAGAAGGTTAGCTTAGCTTAGCATAAAGACTGGGAGCAGGGGGAAACAGCTAGCCTGGGTCTGCCCAAAGGCAAAGCAGCTTCTCGAACCATTCCTGTAAACACTGAAAAGAGCTCCTTTGGTGTAAACAGAAGAATATGTTTGTTTGATCTTAGAGAAAACAGCCAAAGTGTTGGTCAAAGATGTAACTCACTACGACACCTAAGAGTCAAAGAATATCAACTAATCCACAGCTCAGGTAAAAGCACTTACGACCACCACAGAAACCTTCATTTAATACAAATACTTTATTGACAATGTGTGTATGGCACACTTTTCGATGGAATCGCTAAATCATGAGAACATAAACCAGGTTTGTCTTATTTTTACAGTTTATATTTGCAAAATGACACTGAGAAACTGTAATGCATATGTAGAAGCAAAAGTGCATGTTCTTGTTCCTTTTTTTTGTTTTTGTTTTGTCCATATACACATTACACTATACATAAATAATTGCATTGTAAAAATGACTCAAGTATTTACATGTATAATATATTTTATATAATATATAAATTTTATATTAAATCTAGGTAGATTACAATTAGGATACCGGGTCAGGAAACCTCATGTGAGTCTGCATGTCCATGTGCTATCTGTGGTTGTTGAGTAGCACCTCCAGCCAGCACGGACAGGAGGTGATGAACTGTCTGGAGTAGCAGGGGCCCCAACCTTTAGCAAAACTGATGCGAACACTGTGGGGGTCCCAGGGCCCCTCCTGGCACTCAGGCTTCACGCCGTGCTCCGCCATCCAGCTGGAGCGCTCATAGTCAAACACTTTGAGGGAGAAGCCCGGCATCACCCTCTTGACGCTCAGCCCCCGGGCCCTGGGTGGGTCCAGAGTGGGTGAGTGGACGAACACCGGATGCTGGCTGCGATTGTACAACCACACTCCGTCCGGCTCCCGGCTCAGCACGATGCCGTAGCCGATTTTACTGCGTATCTGTTGAACGCCACTGCTGCTGCCGCCGCCGCCGCCGCCACTGCTCCCTCCACTTCCGTGGCTCGTGTGTCCGTGAATACCCGACGTGCCGTGGCTGCCCGGGTCGTCGCGGCGGCTGTGGTAGGCGTTGGCGTGGAGCTGGCCCAGGCAGAGGCCCGTGCCCTGAGGTAGGTCGTAGAAGATGTTGAGCGAGGGCTCGTAGGCTGGGTAAAGGCGACCCACGCGCGTGCGCTGCTCCCAGTAGGCAACACTGCACCAGTGAGAGCGATGTCCGCCGGAAGTCGAGGAGCCGATGGAGGTACCAGTGTCTGAGGAAAAGAAGAGGAGGTGGAGGAATTAATATTTGCATCTGTAACAAAGAGTGTATTCACTAAGATGAGTGTGCACAGGACGTTGTCATTCCTATTGATGCCATCTATACTCAAAACAAGACCACCACTAGTTTTCAAACTGAAGCCGACTACATGCATTCCTCATACCATTAAATATATATTTAGCTCACAACAGCAGCAACTTGTAGGAGGCTTTCATTTCTATTTTACGAGGCAAAAGAAAATAAATGATGTACAACTCCTTAAATCTACAGACAAGTGACACAACAAAGGAATTGGGAATGGGTATTTTTCTGTCTTTTTGTGCAGATCGCTGTTATAGCTCTTGAAAAGATTAAATTTCCATGTGGATCAAACCACTCAGTTATGCTCTGTAGGGAAGCATCCACACTCACTGTGTTTCTTCACTCATGTATTCATCTTTTTCCTTTAATTTGTCACTCGTGAATATTTTGAAAAGGTGGCTAAAACTGTCAACACTGAACAGCCCACTTCCTCCTCCTCATCACCTCCCTCAATAACACTTCTTCAGGTCCCGAGTTAAAGAGGAGCAGCAGCTAAGGGAGAGGTGAGAGAGGGGGGGGTGGGGGTGGAAAGCATTCAGCTCTCTGTCAACCTAGCACAACCCCGTGAACCCTTGACCCCCCAGCCTTCATGCTATCAGCTCACATTAACTCCCACACAGAGTGATGCCATTATTTTGCTCCAGAGACTCTATTGACACAGAGGATTTAAAGACCCATGTGCCTGTGGCCCCATTCCTTTCATATTCCCGCGAGAACCCCCTCTTCATCCACCAGGGGCCAGGATGGCTGCGGCCCTTCTCCCATTAATAAGCGGCTTTTGGGTGAAACCAGGACCAAGATTAGGCTAGGTGTGTTATGTTTGCACAGCAGCCATTTTTGTTTCAGGGTGGAGGAAGAGGCGGTGGTGGTGCGGGGAGCAGGGAGGAAGGAGGAGGAGGAGGAGGAGGAGGAGGAGATGTGTGTGAGTGTGTGTACAATACAAGCACACACACACACACACACACACACACACACACACACACACACACACACACACACACACACAAACACACACGCTAGATGATGAGATAGGGCCTCAAACATGCACATGTACACACACAAATTGCGCCTTCTGATCCAAACAGTATGACTATAACACGCACGCAGACACACACACACACACACACACAAACAAACCCACACCAAATTGCACTTCTCATCTGAGGCCCACGTGTGTCATTAGTGAATTCCAGGCTGGCAACTCCTGCGGTCTGGAGTTTTTACAGCTCTCCAATAAGAGAGCCGGCTGCTCAGCTAGCAGAATCTCTATTTTTCTCTCACTCTATCTCTTTCTGACACACACACACACACACACACACACACTTTTACAAGCCATGCTCTTCCCTGTAATAAGGCAACACAAACATGTCTGGGGAAACACAGGGAGACTTTACGAGCTCACGATCAAATTAATTCCCTAAAGAAGACATAAAACAAACTGGGACTTTTTAGGGTTTTTTAGACTTAGTACACTTTAATTTCCATCATATAATAAATGATGCTGTAGAAAGTACAGTATTAAATCCTTTCTTTTAAGTTTCTAATGAAACCTATAGTCTAGAATATAATGTGATTCAGTTTTTATGTCCCAGATATCTGGAAGAAACTCCCACAACTCCTGTTTAACCTGTTTTATTCACTTATTATATTTAACTCCTATTTATATGTCTTTTTATATGGTCTTGGGTTTCTTTTATATCTGATCTTTTATGTCTCATGTAAAGCACTTTGAATTTCCTTGTTGTTGAAAGGTGCTACACAAATAAACTTGCCTTGTTAAAAAAAAATCATGCTTTTCAGTTACCGTTCAGTATTCATCGCAGTGTGCTTGCTTGCTAATGTGCATATTTGTTTAAAACCTTCTTACATATCGTGTTGCATTTGTGCAGAGTTTGATTTAAATTAATGGTTTACAAGTATCACAGTCGACTTTCTGTTTCTTTGTTGTCTGCCATGTGTATCCGCCTGTACGTACATCCAGGCTTTCACATTAAGCTTCGGCACCACCGTCTGCTGAAGATTGAGTGATGTGTTGTGAAGTCAAAACCGTTTAATCAGGATTTCCAGCGGTGTTTGACGGAGCGAGTGGTACAGCGTGTCATGTTTAATGTTTCTGGCACGGTCCTTAGTGTCATCACGCTCAGCCTGGCTATCATCCAGCTAAAGGTATAATGAGCTTGTGTGAGAATGTCGAGGGAGAGCAGGGAGGGAAGGAGAAGGAGGAAGGAGCGGGTGGGCAACCGAACTTCTTCAATGGAATTTTAAAAGACGGGTTCAGACTGGAGGTTATCAGTATATTTATGTTCGAGCGGAGGAAGTCGAAAAAACCGCGTGTCAGAGTGTGACTGTGTGAATGTGCGTGCCTACATCTGTATGCGAGGGCTGGCAGCAATTACAGCGTCCTGCAAGCGTTTACGCCAACCACCATTTAACAGCTCTGTTTACCAATTAGATAAGTAGCCTTTGTTATTTCATTTCAAAATCACTGTCTCTTAGTGCCAATCTCACGGAAACACCCCGGTGCACTTCACAGTTGTTTTTATCCGAGGCCTGAATAAAGGTGGGAAGAGAGGTGGGATGTAAATCAAATGACTTGCTGTAATGAAATCATAATAATAATAAGCCACAAGTTAATTGTATGGACTACTTTTGTTTTGTTTTTTTTCTTGATAAAAAGCAGTGGCAATCAAAGCTTAGGGGTCAGACAGACCAGTTTCCCAGTTTCCCCACAGACTGTTGAACCTGGACTCAAAACAATGACAGCGACACTCATCTTTCCTCTTTCTTTTCCTCCTCTTGACTAAAGGATTAAAGGAATAGTGAGACATTTTGGGAAATACCCGTATTTGCTTTCTTGCTGAGGCTTAGATCAGAAGATTGATATCACACTCATACTTGAGTAGCCGGAGGAAAAAGATGGTTATCTTAGCTCAAGTTGCATTTCCACATAAAACCGGACGTATGATATCTTAAGAAAAGTTATTCCCCGCTCTACATGCAGTCCTTCGAAATGTCCACGGTTCAATTTATATTTCCTAGTTCACAATTAAGAGGATTACATACAAATTGATTTCTTGGGCTATAAGCCAATTACAGTTTATTACTTTTTGTGAGTATAGTTACTCAGTGTATGATAACAGCATGCTTAGTTTAGCTTAGCATAAAGACTCAGGGAAACAGCTGGTCTGCTCTGTCCAAAGGTCACAAAATCTGCCTGGTAATATCAAAAGCTCTATATCGCATTTGATCATTTTGTACAGAAAAGAAGTAGAGAAACATTTTCTGGTTTTATGAGGGGTTATGTGCCAGAATATTTGTTGGCGTAGAGTCTCCTTTCGACAAGACTCCAGGAAGTCATTTACACTAACCCCGCACTATTTTATACTTTTTTAATTGTTATTTTTGTATGAATTAACAAAGAAGGTACAACATTATAATAAGTGTTCTTTAGAGGTGCTGGTAGATATATTTGACCTATGGACAGAGGCTGTTTCCCCACGATTCCAGTCTTGATGCTAAGCTAAGCTAACTAGCTTAATTGGTAACGGGCAAACATGAAAGTAGGATCAATCTTCTCATCTAATTCTCGAAAACGAAAACGCATATTTCCCAAAATATTAAACTATATATTTTCCTCTCTCCCTCCAGTCGGAGCAGTGGAGGCTTCCTCCGGCTAACCTTAACCTGCACAGAGATGAAAAAAAGCCTGGGGGAAAAAAGGGTGAAGTAGAGGAGTAATAAAAAAAAAAGAGAGAGAAAGAGAGACTGGGTGAAAGAGGGAGCGGGAAAATGAGAGGGAAAGAGAGACAGAGAGAGAGAGACAGAGAGACAGAGAGAGAGAGAGAGAGGGAGAGAGGGGGAGAGAGAGAGAGAGAGAGAGAGAGAGAGAGAGAGAGAGAGAGAGAGAGAGAGAGAACCTGCCAAGCATAACCAGCATCCACGGAAAAAATGAAGAGAGAGAAAGAGACTGTGAGAAAGAGAGGGAGGGAGGGAGACCCCCGTCTTTCATCCAGTGCCAAGGATTAGATTCCCCTCCAGTTATTAGACTCTTCCACTGTGCTGAAAGAAGTGGGTGGGTTGGGCAGAGGGTGGGGGGAGGAAGGGAGGAGGGCGTAGGGGGGACAGAGGGGAGGATAGAATTCAGCTACTGACCATTGTCGGCGGCCTCTAAGATGCTTTGTTTTGATTCAACTTCCTTAAATTTCCCCCAAAAGCTAAAAAAAAGAAGAAAAAATTGAAATAAAAGAAAATAAGGGGGGAGAAAAAAGAAAACACCCCTCCCTGGCTACAAATGGTAGGTTCTGTGTTGTTTGAGACAACTATCATTACAGGGCAACTTCAATCCAGCAAGCCACATTTAAGCTGGCGTCTCGACTATCTCTGCCATCAGAGGGCTGCGTTATCGCCAGACATGGGCTTTACAATCCAACACAACTGGGCTCTCGCTCACAAACACAAACACACACACACACACACACACATTCTTGCACACACACTCTTTCCTTCTCCCTCTCTTTCCATTGTAAAGTGGATTTTGTGATGCAGCCTGCTGCAGTGTGCAACTCAACATCTTTCTCTTGCGTCCAACAAACACATTTCTCTAACATCAATCCATTATTTTATGCGAACAAACGACCACATTCCTCGAACCTGCAGGTCAATGGGGCCACAGGAAAGTAACTGTGTGTCCCTGTAAAATTCCTAGGAAGACGTGTTCGGAGGTAGTTTAGAAAGCTCCTCCAAGAGGAAGAGAGAAAGTAACCAGTTTCCTGCATTTCTGCTGCTACTTCAAAGTGCCAGACAACCTAAGCCAAGGAATGTCTCAGGTTTTGCATCCATCATTGCATCCTGGACAAACTCTGCCGTCACGTCTTGTATCATCCACCATAGTTTGTGTTGTCATTGTGGACATGAAAACCCTGGTAATCCAAACTGTTTTCTCTTCAGTTTCATGATTACAGCTGAAGAAATTATCCTAACTCTGACGCTTGTGAGACTCATAATGAAGGCTGTCACTTTGGAAATAAATAGGTGGTTTCGGATGATTTGAAGTATAGATTTTATACTGAATTGATTATGTATCATTGTTGACATTTGTTCCGCTGTTGCTTCGGGAAAAATTGCATTTGACTTTTGCAGCGCTTTCACAGTTGAGTGTTTAAGACACTTGTCGCAAGTCACCACCTATTTTTCTCTATATACTGTTGGTGTTGCTGTATCAAATGAAGACAAAAACATAAAAGAAATATGGATATGTTCCAACCCAACATGTGCTTTTGTTCAGGCTTTACATTGCCAAGTTCATAAATGTGTTAGTATGCACACGTATCTTTAGACTTGGTTCAATTTTAACAAACTCAGATTGAAAAAAAATGTATTAAATACTTTACAAGTTTCTGCCAAAGTGACGTATCACTTCACATCCAATCACTCAACCTCGCCTTGTAGGAAGTGCACAAAGTCACATTTACATCGCTCTTGTTTAGCTGTTGCTCAGATTTGGTTTCGGTGACTCCAGCACACGATAGCAACGCTCACTGATGCAGTCAGTTTCTTCTCAACTACCTTGCCATTGGAGAACTTTCTGCAGGTAAACGCTAGAATAACACAACGCATAGTTGTAGCGCTGTAAAATGTTCCTTATCCGCAATAAAGATCCACAATAAATAAGCAGTGAGAGAGAAACTGAGCGATTAACGTACTGCAAGGATTGTCCACGTTCTCATTCCCATTTGACAGTGAGCTCCCTCGCCAGAAGGCAGGAGAAAAAATAATTATCTGAAACTGAGTTAATCTGAGTAAACAGAATTAACTGTGAATGTGTGTTATTCTAAATCGGCCCTGATCAGAATTTCACTTCCTTGAAGCAAGTTTCGTTTCAGCGCCACATTTGCAACCGTTTGTAGTGCAACTTAACCAGCTAAACGGGAGGCGGGGACGACGACTGAATCCTAAATTATACTTTTACAGCACATCAAGGTGTCACAGCAGCTTCAGCGTGTAGTGATTTACTGTTGTCTATCTCTTCACTGTTGTTGCTCCATCGTTAAAGGGGATTGTTTGCTCAACATTCCTGCTATACCTGACATAATCTTGTTCATTCATACACAGAGGTGAAAACAAACACATCAAAGTCAACGCTTGCGCTGGAAATGGCTTTGATCGATGAGGATCAGCGTGTCTGTTTTTGATAAGTAGGTGGTGTCTGCATAGCCCGTGTAGTACATGTGGTTACATCTTTCAAGAGTTACCTACAGACGCACCAGAGACACGCATACGGGCATCGCCACACCGCAACAGAGGCATAAATCAGGCTCGACTAAAAAACACTTCGTGGGGAAAGACGGGTGTGTTGCAGCTCTGAGGATAACTGGATTTTAGTTTTGCACAAACGACTTATTAAAAGATGATTTTAATCTGAATAGAGACACAAAAGGAGACGCAGAGAAGCAGAGCTCTGCAGCTGACAGGCCTCCCCTCCCAACACATTCCTGGACAGGCCCTCTTCCTCAACACTTCCTCCCCCCGCACAGCCAGTCACCGGGGTCAAGTTGACAAGTCTCTCATTGAGCCTCACGGGGTCCCACTATATGGCCTTCACTCCTCACAACATAATTACACACATTTATTGGTGGAATAAATCCATTTGTTCCTCTATGAAGAAGGTATTATGAAATTCCTTCTCAAATTTAATTTGGGAGAATTATCTGAATGAAACGCCAGTGTGGAACGCAACGATATATATATATATATATAAAAAAATAACTGTGGACTGAAAGTACAATCCACAAGCACTATACATAACTCACACAGTGGGGGGAGAGGGGTGTGTGACACGAGGAATGTGAGACCTGCAGTGATTTAATAGAGTTACCTTAGAAAATGTGTATGAAAAAAACACATTTTGCATGAGCACATTTGCCACATTTTTCATAAATTAAATCTGCTTTCATTGGATAGTGAAGCAACACAACCTGACATACATACTCCCACCTCATTGAGTTAATATGGCCAAACAGTTGTTTTTTTACACATCCAGCAAATACGGAGGACCATTAGCATTCATTTGGTTGTGTCTGATGTATTCAAATCCAATATTCACTCTCCTTTTCGCTCCAAAGCATCTCCTGAGGAAATATCTAGCTCTTTAGCTAAGTTTATTAGCCAGTTGCTAACTTTTTTGGTCTGTCATTAAGTGCAGGTAGTGTGCAGACAGTTTATCAGAGCTTTTTCTTTTTTCTTTTTTTTTTGCAGAAAGCAGCTACCTGGCCCAGCTGGAAACAATGCTTTGAGAGTGAACCATAAAAGTAAAGTTGTGGGCAGTAAAACCAAAACGATGAGCCGACAGACGCTGTAGAGCTGCGAGGAACTGCAGAGTTGGATGATCTACGGGTCACATGACACGTGGTCATTTGATCCATTATCAAGAAATATTGACTAGTTTGTGTTTAGAGACCTCTCACGACAATTGCTGTTTTGTTCACGTGGCATTTAAACAACCTATCTTCAGCTTGAGCATTTAGCAATGTTGAAATGGGAGTTAACAGAGATACACTTTACCCTTCCAGTTTCTAGGAATTCAGAGCGAAGGAAGTGGCAAATAACATATTTTTAAGAGATTAAATTAAATTAAAACTATGCCGTGAAAGACAAGAGTGTTTGTGTCTTGTGTGTGTATATACTGTATATATATATATATATATATATGCTATGTACATTTACGTATATGGCCTTCCACTCCTTATCAAAGTGGGATACTGAAGCTTAAATACAGTAGGCTACTGTGTATGTTTGTCAGTGTAGTTTCCAATATCATGGGTGAATGCCCAGCACAAACACACACTCACTAACAACAGGCAGCTACGTCGCCTGAAAAAACCTTGAAAATGTTGCTTCGGTCTTAACTTAGCCTTACACTAAGAGCTCACAGCGCAGGCGACAGTTTCCTACATTTCACAGAGTCAGAGAGCCTGTCGACATCTGCAAAGAATCTTTAGGTTCAGCAGCATGGCAGGATTCCATTAAAAGCCAAATTGCGGGTTGGCAAAAACTCTGAGGGAACAACGGAAAGCCACAGCCAGTCCTGTAATTTAAACCTTATTTTAAATTGTGATGGCTTGACAACATGGACTGAAAGAGAGGGGGCAAGAATAAGAGTCACAAAGACGGAGAGAAAGAGAGCAAAATTGTGTGTACAACAAACCGTGGAGGCTGCGAAGGCAGAAGTAGAATTAACGCTCGGACAAAGAGCAGTAAAAGTGGGCTAAAGCACAGGAGAGAAAGGGAGAGGGGATAGAGAAAGAAGGGAGCAACGTTTCTGTAAACATTATTGTTATTCGTGACGATATACCACAGTCTGTTCTTGATAATCAGGATTGTTTCTGACGTGTAACACTTCCTAAATCCGTGAACTTGGAGAGGTCGTGGGATGAGTCACGCACAATAAAATGGTTGAAAGTATGAATGTCTGAAACACGCTTCTGTGAATGTCAACGCAGATACATAAAGCAGTGTTGCATCTACCGAGACGGAACGGAAGAAGAACCAAGATCGAACGCGAAATCCCTTCAAATAAAATGTAAAAAAAGAAATAGTAAAATTAAATAGAAACATTTGTGCTTTCGCCTCTTTTTTTTTTTCAGTTCCGTGTTGGGCAAACCGCGACGATATCGGATATCCCTTCCTGCCCTCAACCTCGGTTACCCTCAAGTATTCGGAGCTAAGTATTTTAGAGGTGTGTATGTTGACTGTTTCTGTTTATCCGCGCAACGACATGCTTCATATGTATCTTCGCTGACAGACATCGCAGCATCAAAGACCGGGAGGTGACACGGCTCCTTCAGGTCGGAGTTCTACAGCTTATTTGTACGTGTGATGACCACAAACGAGAAAGACGGGAACTGAACAACACTCAATTTAACTTGTTTTTCAAGTCAAGTTTAAATTAAGCTCGGAGGCATTGATCACGTTCTGGGATCAGAGATGTTTAGTCGTCTTGTGAAATGTAGAAGTTTGTTTATTCAGCCTTGTTCAAGTTCAGCTTCACACATAATTTATAATTCCGTGAATAATAAGAGATAATTATGCTGCACTTCCTACCATGAATATATTTCTTTCATCTCACCTCTACCCGTCTTAATCACCGATGATATATAGAAATATATTTAGCCATTTTGGAAAATCAGTAATCTAAACTTACTCTGCTGTTACTGTGCTTTTTTCCGAT
Source organism: Ophiodon elongatus (assembly GCA_016806645.1). Taxonomy (NCBI): domain Eukaryota; kingdom Metazoa; phylum Chordata; class Actinopteri; order Perciformes; family Hexagrammidae; genus Ophiodon; species Ophiodon elongatus. The sequence goes on along the minus strand of JACSYO010001856.1, from coordinate 4,523,129 downwards.
CATAACAAACTCCCAAGAAATTACGTTTATTTACCACTAAATTGTTTTTCCTGTGCGCTACATGTATCTGCCACTGGAGTCAGTAGTCGCAGTGGATGACGGACGCACAGAGAGCAGGACTCTAACACCAGAAACAGGGCTTTGCTTCCTGAGTCCCGTCTGTGGTTAAATTAAGGCAACAAAAGCACTTTGGTTAAGGTCAAGGAAAGATCGTGGCCTCTGTTAAATGTCGATAATCATGTTGTGATTCGTGATTTAAATCACTGCAGACATATTTTTGCATGAAGCCAGACCACAATCTTTCCTTAGAAACTGTTGGCATTGCCTGAGTTCTGCCATAAAATGTTTAATAATGAGGTAGTCACTATGAACGGATATTGTATCGCAGGAGCAGATTTTATGGGGGAAAACAAATCAAACGTTGTCAGAAAACATTTCACTGTTGAATTCAACAGCAACAGTTACTCATAATTTGCTGTTGCACATTCGATGCATATAAACTTAATTTCTAGGAGACAGGGTTTTAATAACAGTGTTGACATCCTGGCAGTCTAAAAGGCCTAAAATGTGCCAAAGAAATTCAAAAACCGACTAAAGGACTTCAGAAGAAAATGACCAAACGGACATAAAAGAGCTCTGGGTGAGTTGTGCGCTGCGTCCTCAGCTGCGTGCCCGGCTTGCATGGTGAAAAAGAGCCGTGATGGAAAATACTTGAGGAAATGGCAAATGGTTAATGGGCCAGCACTTGATGTTGAATTCCATAGTCTAATGTGTCTCAGTCAGGCATAAGAGCAAGTGTTGTACGCATGCCAGCAAACAGACTGGAGGTTCAGGTCACTGAGAGGACCCGTCCTGACTCAGACGGATAGCAGCGTAACGTGGGTGTTTACTTTTTGTCTTTGCACTTTTCCTACACCTCAAGACATCGACTCAATATTGAAATCAATTCCGCAAAAGGTATCTTGTGAAATATTCATGCTTCTGGGAGTCAAATCTTTACTTGAGAGCCTCAGCAGATGATTTACAAAACTCTGTCCAACTGTGTCAACCTGGACTGACCTGGAAAGCTTCACACTTTCTGAACTGAGCTCACTAAAACAGCACGGTGCAGTCGAACTCTTAAAACTGTCTCCCAAGCTTCCAAGAATGTCGGCTCAGCTCCGTGATTCTTAAGTATTAACGGCGATATGTTCAAACACGTATCAGATGTCACTCTCCGGAGTCGGAGCCCCTTATCCCCCCCCTCCCACCTTCTTTCACTCCGAGACCCTACTCCCCCTCACCTTCCCAATTTCCCAACATTCCTGGGCCGTGCCCCATCAGTCAAAGGGCCAATTCATGGGGTTAATGCTGCAGCGAGTGCAGACAGGGCTTTGAGACAGGATGTTTGGCTGATACCTTGCTCTGCTTAAGCAAACAAGCCACCAAAATATGATTACTGAGGGCAGAGAGGGAGCAGTCTTCTTGTCTTACTTCAGTGCATCCAGGCCATACTAATGTCCACTAAGTATCATTGCTTTACTTGTTTCCACATGTTCGAAAGCCAGAGTCTAATGACAACAAGGTGGACAAATGTTTGAGGAGTACAATGATGTCATATGATGTAATAGCTGACAAGGGCATCGTTATCTCTTTGGGCATTCTCCTTCGAGACTCTCTACCCCTTTAAATAAAAAAAATGGTAGTTCAACTCATAGTTCACACACATTTTTACCAATACATTTCCAAGAGTTATTCATGACATGTCTGCATATACATGAAAAATAAGAATAAAAGGTTGGATGGAGTCTGACGTTACTCAGTTCTCAGTCAATCTGAGCTGAACCACATACACTCTATTACACAGGTATTTCTGAAGCAAATTTCCATGACTTTTCCAAGACCTTCTGGGTTTATTTATTGTTCCCAAACTTCTCTACGCCTGGAAACTGCTATTTTCATGACTTTTCCAGGTTTTTTGTTTTCATGACCGTACGAGTCCTGTCAACTTGCCCTATCGTTTCACTTCAGTCTCCGGTTGTGTTCGTGTCAGCTGATTTCTGTTTGTTTTGTCCGGTAAGTCACATTTAATTCCCGCCAACTGTACTTTCAGTCGACGTGGGAACCTGCTGTAGCTTTTGCTATATGAGCAGTTAACTTCAAAGCAGATTTCCAAGTCGTTATTGCGTAACAACCTGTACAGCTGCGTCGGAGATTCAGATGTCTGGAGCTTCTTATGTTATCCATAATCACGGAGTACAGTTGAGGCTGACAGGAACTCATTTTGGAGACTCTTTTTGTGTTAACTATAGGTCAAGGTTTGATCTGTTGGTTTGCACTAAAAGAAAAGTCACCAAATTCCTTCATCAAATAAAATTTACAAAAAGTACTTTATGTATATCATCATATACAGAAAGTAGGGTGGCAGTAGAAAATAGTGCATAGTCGAAATAATATGTATTTAGAAAAAAGGTTATACAACAATTATGAAGGTAAAAAAGCAGAACTTTGCCTCCCTTCCAGCTAATCGCGTGATTGGTGAATGTGTGTTTATACGTGTGTGTGTGTGTGTGTGTGTCCGTGTCCTGAAGAACCCCTATGTGAGTTCTCTGAGACGATCTTATCACTGAGTCAGACAGAAATTCCTCCCTTTCTCCCTCCTGTCTCACTCTCTCACACGCACACACACACACACACAAACAAACACACACACACACACACACACAAACACAAACACACACACACACACAGAGACGCTGACAATAAGCAGCTGAATAACACGTTGTGTTAGGAGTCAGAGAGCGACAGTCAAAGTAGATATACTAAACTTACAGTAGACATTTCCCTTTCAAAGCCTCGCCGCTTGCTGCGGTTTAAAGGGAACGTTAACTGATCGAATGATAAAAGAGGCCAGGGCAAAGGTATGTATGGACCACACCCTGCTGCCGCCTTTTTTCCCCTTAAAGCTAGGGTAGATTAAAAAGGAATAATAAAAAGAAAATAGATGCTGAAGTGCCGGAGCACATGTTCAATGTTTGCTTTTGTTCTAAAGAAAACATCACAGGCTTTAGATGATCACCTGCACAAAAAAGATTCATTCACACTCTTGAAAGATCTAAGAAACATCAAGGTTTTCTCTTTATAAAGCTACAGACAATTCTTTTATACAAGCTTCATGTTCAGCTTATTTCCTGCTCATTATACCAGCCGTAACTCAAAAGAGGAGTATTATAACCTGACAAAAAATACATGCAGAATTCCTGGCTACCTCTGTTCAGTCTCTTTCCTACTCGAGCTCTTGGCCTGAGCTCCGGTTCTCGGCTCCAGCGCTCTTGTGTGGGGGGCAGGGGATCAGAGACCACACACACACACACACACACACACACACACACCTTTTAAGAAAACTGATCTATTTCCACTCATTTCACCAGGCAGACAATTGAAACCTTAAAATCAAGTCAAGCTAAAACTTGACTATTGTTTGACTTGTGATCTTGACTGAACAGACTTTGGATAATTTGTTTTACATAACTTAACATAACTAACATAACAACACTTATCTCAGTGTAAGTCAACTTAAAAGTACCTTCAGAATTAACTAGATGTGTTTGAACTCAAAAGTGCGTAATGGCAAATACGAGCAAGGACGGGAATCGCGTGATTATTTGTATTAAAAAGACATTTGGATTATTTATCTCAACCCTCCGGTCGACACAAAAACACTCTAAACAGGGCCGTGTAGCAACCATTGTGGACACAGGTTTATATTCTACAATTAAAAACATACAAACTGTGGGTATCTAATAAGCTCATTTTTAGACCCGATGAATTCAATTTGACACCTTTTTGGCTAAAAATGAATAAGAGGTTGGAAAACTGATGAGAAAATCTAATGCAAGTAATTAAAGCATCTTCTTTTTTTCATTTCAGGTTAGGTGTGCAGAGGGAGGACCTCAGTATTTCTAAATTGCTGCCTACGGCCCTGCGCCGAAACATGGAAAACATAAATAACAACTCAATAAACTATTTCAACTTCAAACATAAACTTTCAGAATAAGTTTCTGGTTACCATCGAACCAAAGAAAGTGTCATTGGCTAGCAGCTGATTCTTCAGACAGCTCCGTGATGCTGCGACTACACTACACAGACTTCATAGGTGCCCGTTCACCTTTCAACGCCGTCCACAAGTGAGCCCAGAGAGGCTTGATCGAGTGGGTTTGTGGGTTTCTTCTAACGCTACAAGGACCTCTCCACCCGACCCCAGCACGTAAACAAATAAAGCTCCAGTTTCATCATCTAGAGGGGGCTGTTTCCTGTCCAAATGGAGGCCCTCGGCCCCCACCCCTCTCTCTTTCCACATATACACGCACACAAAACTCTACACCTCCGCCTCATCAGAGCCGCTCGGCTCCCCCGCCCCCAAAATGCCAGCCTCTTTCCACTGCTCAATTGCCAAGAGGAATGGAGGGATTTGAGGGAAGAAAGAGGGAAAGAGGGGGATGGGTGGATCGTGAGGCAAAGGGGATTGGGAGTATGCACGGGGATCTTATTGCAGCTTCATCCCAGTGAAATATTTTTGCCGCGGAGAAAGCGTAGGGAAAGAGAAAGAGAGAGAGAGAGAGAAAGAGAGAAAGAGAGAGAGAGAAAGAGAGAAAGAGAGAGAGAGAGAGAGAGAGAGAGACGGGGAGCGAGAGACAGAAAGGCTACACTGCTGTGGCATCTAGATAGTGAGAGACCCCAGACCCCCACCGAGCCCCCCATGCCTCTCTGACAATAGAAGCTTTATGCACTGGAGTTTTTGCTTGTCTTAACAGCCTTTGAAAATAGGAAGGAAAGCACAACATAATAACACCGGTAAACGTAATTTACTGTTCTACGTTAAGAGTCAGAGAGGATGCATGCTACGTGGGTTTGCATGCATGAGTGTGTGTGTGTGTGTGAGCCTGTAAGTGCAACTCCAAAAGTATTTCCACTCCTGCCTCAGACTTCTTCAGGGAATACAAATCAGACCCTGCTGAAACAAACATCTGCCTGGTCACAATGCTCATGCACCTCTGCAGTACGGTGATGCAAGTTTCTCACCTGTGTAGTCTCTTGGCGTAATGTGAGGCGGATTGGGGGAGAGGGGGGGCACAGTTTCAGTGTAAGACAGAGTTGAGTCTGGGGATTGTAGAAGAAGCACAAACAAACAGGAGAAGAGTGAGCATTCTTGGTGGTCAATTAATCGTTTTGAGTCAGTTATTTTAACATTCTCTGGTTACAGCTTCTTAAAATGAGAGGAGTTTCTGTTTTATATGATTATACATATTCTGGGGTTTTGGACTATTGGTAGAAAAAAACCTATTTGAAGGCCACCTTGTGCGCCTTTGAATTACATGTTTTGATGAATGAATAATGAAAATAAGAATTGGTTGCAGCCTTAATAAGTCTCTCAAACTACAGAGCAGACTGTCTGTCTGCACAAACACAGCCTCCCTATTATAAACTCTAGATGTCAGGCTCTTCAAAAGGGGAGATGAGCACAGATAAGACTCAACTAACTCTGTGTCGCTTTCAACACAAGCAGCTTTTCAAAGATAATCTGTGTTTCCAGTCTAAAAATATGATGGTGACGACACCCTCTGTCATTTACTGGTTTGCAATGTGGTGGCCATTTTTCCAAACTCACCCAGTGGCTTGTGTTCATCTGAACGGGACAGAGAGTATGGGGGAGGAGGTGAATCTGGAACGACAACAAAAGTTAAGGTTAAGTTGAAGGCTGAATGGTCTTACAGCTAAATCATCAGCTAAGAAAGAAAAGTAAGGAGCTAATCACCCCGCACAATGTATTATTAGCTGCTGAATGAAACAATCGAAAACTTCGAGGCTTGTACGTTAGTGCTACATGCTGTGAATTATGTGAAATGCTGACAATTTAATATTTTATTTAATGCATCATGAACTTTGTCTTCTGTTCCAAAGTCTACCAATAAATCCTCCACAGTAAAAGGTTTTCTTCCGAAAACACAGCTCTTTAAATCCTCAACCAAGAAGAACATTGCAGCAAAAAACGTCTTTCATTTTCGTAATGCACAATAAATGGACTTTATCTTCAGTCTCATCCAAATCACATCACATGCAAAGCCTTTTCTCTTCAGGTAGACCATTAAACCCACCTGTTTCTATAGCACATGCTCTTTTTCGTGAGGTAATATATTTACTGTTTAGATTTGTAGGCTCCCTTGCACCAACAGACCATCTTTCCTTATACCTAGGGAGCTATTTGCATAGCATGATTGCAACACTGTAATCATACCTAATCTTTCTTTTGAACTCCTAATAAGTATAATTCCACAAATCCAATCTGAACCTGCAAGTATATCATCCTACTGTTTTTTTTTTGTTTTTTGTTTTTTTAAGGGAACTTGTATTTGATTCTCAACGTGTTCACGTTGATCCTCTGCTTTTATGACATTTTCATGAAGTTTTCAGTGAAGTCGTTTTCCTTGACACGGACTCACAGGGTGACTTCTCCTGTGTGAAAGCAGCACTGTAAACTATACGCAAAAGCTGCAGGGAGAGTCCCTCCAGTCCAAAGTGGACATGGGTTTGTGGCTGCGGCCCCTTTAAGAGCAGAGCCAGTAATTGCCGGAGTCCTCAGTCAGTCAGATACCCAGCGAGTCAGTCTGGCGCCAGCACTATGCAAACTGTATATTATCGGCACTCCTTCACCTAAATAACAAGAGGAGGACCTCCTTGTCAGAGAAAAAATGAGCCTAAGTGCAACTTGAGAGCGACCTTCAATTGGATGATGTGGGAAGCAGCAAAGTTTTGCACAAATTTAAATAAATGTGTAATGTGTTTGGAATGTGGAGGGGAAATCAAAGTAATGGTTGACCAAAGTAGAAGCCAGAGTTATGACAATGTTATAAAACTGCAGGGCATGCAGAGACACACGAGGAGATAATAAATTAGATTTATTGTCTTGGATTTCAGTGTGTGCTTTGATATATTATTGCAAATGTAAGATGGCTCCATCAGCCACAACTGAGGGACTTAATGGGTGTTTATTTTCTCGTGACTGTAACGTTGTTTGACACTTCAGTCAACAATAACTACACATTGTTCTTTAGGTTAAGGCTGCAGGCAAAACAACACCGTGACCGATTGAAAGTCCTCATTAATTTCATGCTGCGACATCAATATTTACGCTGCATAAAATCGTATTAGATCCATGACGCGCTTCACTTTTATGAGATTAACTTTATTCTCAGCAAAACCCTCCACCTGAGTTTGGACTATACCAGGGGTTGAAGATGATGATTAATGTGGTGTTCACAGGACAGAATGATGTTATTATCTCTCGTTGTAACTCGTGATTTGATAATTTGCAAGTTAAAAGGTCTTTTTTTCTGAGGGGAAATGTTTAGATCGAGTCAGGCCTCTCTGAATTAAAGCCCCCCACCCCCCACCCCCCTCTTCCACTCCCTTCCCCTCCGATGTTGACGTCCTTACCTGGCCCACATAAGCGGCTGTAGTGATAGGGGTTGCAGCACACCTTGGCGCCGTCCACTGCGCCGGAGCTCTGGCAGTGGCTCAGCGTTTTGAGCCGGGCTGAGAGCGGCAGGTCGCTCCAGCGGTACACCTTCGACACGAGACACTGTGGAGAGACGTGATGCGCACCGAGCCGCAGCTCGGTGCTGGGCACCATGACGCACTCGCTGGGTATCCCTCCTTTGGTCTCCACAGCCTTCACCAAGGTGTCCAGAGATCTCTCCTTGAGTCTTTTCAGAAAAGCATGAGCAGTGCTCGCCAGTTCCTCCTCCAGCCCCGCATGCCTCGGTGCGCAATGACAAGCGCCCCCTCCGTCTTTTCTCGGGGCCCAATAAGGGCTCCGGGGTCTGAGATCCCATTCCCCAAACAAACAACACGTCACCGTCCTACTGTCGCCCTCCTGTCCCCGCCGGGAGCCTCTGTGCTCCGGGACGCACATGGCGCCCCGGTCATCGTCAGGCTGCTCCTCTTCCTCCCTCTCGGCGCCCTCTGCCAGGTCTCCAGCCTCCCCCGAGAGCCCCGGAGCCGGGTCAGTGTGTGTCACCGACCGCTGCTCGTGTCTGTGGAGCTTTCCTGAGTGTCTGCCACACGGACCGTTCCGTCCTCCCTCACCTCGTCTGCTTCCATCCCGCCCGTCGCTCTCGGTGACCAGACGGCTTCTCCAGAGTCGCCGTACAAGACCTGAGCGTCTCGACTTGAACATACGACAACCTAGACAGTTTTGGATGTGTCCTGTCGGTCCCGTCCGGGTCTCGGGAGATGCCACATCGATTTACGCTCGGCGCGCAAGACCGGGGGTTTGTGCACGGTGCGCACAACATGCGCAGCCGGTGGTCACCGTTTTCTGGCTCTCCCGCAGCATTAGAAAGTAATATCAAGCATGCGTTGCGTTAAACATCACCAAGCGCCTGCAGAAGGAGGCTCCACAGCCACTGCGCAGTGACCTGCTGTCGCCAACTCAATTAAGCCACAACTTGTGCCAGCCCTCGCACAAAGCCTTCAACTCTCCAACACTCCGGAGATCCCGCACACAATCCACAAACCATAGTTAGACCTCTCCAGGAGCAGTATCAGTTTACATGAACACACAAAAAAAAAAAAAAAAAAAAGAGCATCCGAAACATTAATCCAAAAGTTTCTCCTTGAACTTTGTGAACCTCTTGGACCGTAAAAACCCGTCCTTCACCTCGACATAAATCCTCACAACACTGAAATCCCGATGATTTCTGTCGCCGTGGTGGAGGCGATAATCCCGCTGCAGAGTCCCGGGGTGAAGCACGGATAGTCGGGGACTCCAGTGCCAAACTCCGGGACGGATTCCGTGCTGAGAAGTTGTTTTAAAGAGAGCTGGAATTACTCCACTCTCCACTCCCCTGCAAGTCCCTTTCGGACGCACATACACACTCACGCACGCACGCGCACACACGCACGCACACACACGCATGCACAAACACACACAGGCACACGCTGCTGCACACACCAGAGTCAAGCTGAATAGAATAAAAGCAAGTTCATTCGACTGGGATTTTCAAAACAAAAGCGTTAACGGTGAACACAGTCCGCAAGTTTGTTGAAGACAAAACAATTACAAGAATACTTTTAAGATCAAGGTAACTTTATTGTGTGATCCTAAAGCCTGTATCAATATGCATATTATGCAATCTACATGCTTAAGGCTTGCATAAAACTGCAAAACCAACAAGTGAAGTTACTTTGAAAGGAGCTGAGTCTGTTTTATAGAAAAAAAAGTAGGACATGGTGAGGCTTTATTCATAAAATAACAATGTCCTGGAAAGTTAAAGGTCTTAATAGGGGTTTATTTTACATAACTATTTGTTTAAATGTGAATTTATTATTGACCAAGGAAACGTTTTTCATCATAATGTTTCCTTACATGTCGACTATTTTTTTATTTGAATATTCTATATTTAAAAAAAAAGTATCTATTCATCATAGAGACTACTGAGAAAAGGGAAACATTTAGTTTTCCAAAACCTAAACGGGATGCTTTTATTTTGAAACCCAAATCACTGAGTCTGCTTTCCTTGTAATTCTCCCTGAATTTACTCTCTCTCTCTCACTCACTCACACACTCTCTCTCTCTCTCTCTCTCTCTCTCTCTCTCTCTCTCTCTCTCTCTCTCTTTCTCTCTCTCTCTCTCGGGGCCCCAGAGGAAAGCTCTGGAGCCATTGGTTGATTCCCGCCATCATGTGCCAGTCTAGACACTTTGGCGGCTGGGAGCCGCACTGATTGTTGCGCAAACACGGCTGGTTTCAAGTTTCTTAACTCTTAACTCTTAAAGACGCAACATCCTGCTCTGCTCCAACTGGAAACGCTCTGCAGCGTGGAGATCACAGTGAAAGTCACAACAACCGCGGGTGAATATATAGATTATAATATACATTTAAAACATACAAAATGAAAAAAATGCCTTCATGGTCTGTAAATGGGCATGTGAAAAAGAAACTCCCTAAAACTCAACAAAAACAACAACAATATAATACCTTTAAATAATAATACATTTAAGGATTATGTATTATTCTGGACTGGTTTGATCGATGATGAGATCCACGTATCATTACTGTTATTTATTATGTTGCCTTCATACATTATAATATTACAATATAATATATAAAAATACCTTAAAATACGAAAATACTCAAGTGCCTTAAAAATATACGTTTATACTTATATAACTCTGTGAAGTAGTAACTGTGTGAGACTTTACAATTTTAAAGGAAAATGTGTTTTATTTTAAAATACTGCATGATGCTTTGAGATGGCTCTTTTTCAGAGTTTAAGCTTTTACATAAGCACATTGAGTATTTAGATCATTAAGTATTTAACATAGGTTAATAACTCAATAACAAGACCTTTTGAATGTTATTAATCATCACAATTACTACTTCTAATTTTGTATTCTTAAACACATTTTACTGCATTTAAAGGTGCATTAATCAATTGCAACATAACAATGATATTAGAGTCATAATAAGGGATTTTAAGACCATTCAGTAAAAGAGTCTGAACACATAAATAAAGGTATATTGTTCAGGTGAACTAATTGTGCACATATTGAAGTGTCCTGTTGAGTAGAGGGGTATTCAGTTGGTTGCAATCTGCAACCACACCACTAGATGCCACTAAATCCTTCACACTGCGCCTTTAAGCTACAAACCCTAAAATAGTGACAAAATAGTGACACACAGTTTAGTAGAGGGACCAAACATTACTAGGTGAGCGCACAGGGGGTAGACGGGAGTAAACGGGGGGTTAGGGTATCCCCAGGTGGCATCCCGCCAGTCCTCCCACTCGCGGTCTCTGTGCCGACGTGACCACCTCCACCACGGCTTCAGAGTGGCATTTTAACAACTCTGCAAGCGTTGGTTCAAGTGGATGTTACGACAGAAGGATTAGTAGAGTCTCCCTGGTGGGGGACCGTTCACACCTCGTATCAGAAGAGTTCACCCTGCGTGTCAGTGGCTCTTCCAGTTACAGTATGTGTGCTGAGTATCAGGACCAGGACTCCACCGGGGTATGTGAGGGACGACGGGGCTGGCTGGAGACATGGGAGTCAAGTTACAATGACAGAAGAAGAGAGTCCAGGAAGAAGAGGAGAGCCGTGTGTGTGTGTGTGTGTGTGTGTGTGTGTGTGTGTGTGTGTGTGTGTGTGTGTGTGTGTGTGTGTGGCTGCAGTGGGCACCTGTTTAAAATGTGTTTCCCTGTGTAACTCAATCAGAGGCAGAGAGGGAAATGTTTTGGAAGATCTTCGTCCACAGTTGAATGTTTCAGTGGCTACATAAACACCACTGGGACTCACAGCCACGGGTGATTTATTGGTCTTTAAAACGATATATAACCTTTTTATTCATAGTAAAAAAAAAAATATATATATATATCACAGACACATGAGAAGTTTAGCAGCATCGACTATAACCCTGGTGTTGTTTTCTATTTATTTTAGTTTTCTGTATATTAATAAAGAAATGAAAAGAATAGTCAGTTGGGGTTTATTACGTCAGCCGAGTCAAACACATAAATCAAAGTGGGTGTAACATACTTTCCCAATAGTCAACAGTGATTTACACAGGAAGGTGTCAAAGTGGAAACACAACCTTTTTATTAACAGGTAAGGTGTGAAAAAAAAGTCTGGATGCATTTTATAATACAAATAATTATTCTAATGATAACTTTCTATGTAGTACTTCAAAACACAGTCGTTTCAAAATATCATGTTACTCATATAAGCAGGCAATGAACAAACTTCAGGATCTGCTTTTTGTCATATTGCCCTGTGAAGCATGTATGTTGTATAAATTCAACTGTAAAATTATGTAATTATAACCGCAGCAATGACATCAACAGACCCAACCCAAAGTCTAACCGAGTGGTTAGTGTGAGTCAGGAAGGCATTCACCTGAGTAACATTTCCTCCCTATCACATCCCTCTCCGGTATGCATTCATGGAGAAATACAATTCCAAAGTGTGCAATAAAATAACTGTGCACATGTGGAGTGGCTAATGTACACAGAGACCAAGTGCAATACGTTTATATTATTCCCAAATAGATTCTTTACTGTATATATTGTAATAATGTTATTTTCATATATCTGTATGGCTCAGTGCCTGATTGGACGTGCAACTGTAATTACATTAGAGACAATGAGAATAAAGCTCTTTTAAAACGACCTGAATCAATAGTCAGAAAACTGTCTGCATCACTAAAATATAAAGAGGACAAACTGGCCGGCTGACCGGAGGGATACTGGTTATTGGACACTTGACAAAAAAGCAATAGTCTGTGCAGCCACACTATCATTGAATTACATGCTCACTCATTATTACTGTTGTTTGTGCATTGATTCCTGAAACAGAAATAGAAGATAAACAGTGGAAGGAGAGTAGAAGAAGATGAGAAGCATAACTTTCATTCAATAAATTAAAGAGTTTTTTTTGTGCACGCTTTATTCAATAGATGATCACAAATGTTCTTTTCTTTTTTTTAAAGTATTCTTTTTGACATTTTGATGCCATTATTAGATACAGTAGAGAGATGAAAATAAATTAGAGGTCAAGGGTCACCTGATGGATTTGACACAAATTTGTGAAAAAAAAAGGTTGCAAAAAAAATGTTATTTTAAATGTAATTTTCAAAAAACTCTGAGCACTATATTCAAAATTGATTTACTTCATTCGGACTGGATTGGAGACAGTTGATTCAAAACCTGTTCTTTTTCCTGAATCAGTTCAACAATTGTTATTGACGCCATGTAAAAGCTTCCTGGTTGCGTGTGTGTTGGCAATAAAGTGTGCGTGTGTGCGTGTGTGTGTTTTGAGTGCTGGAAGAGAGGGGGTGGAGGTGTATGAAGGTTGGTGGGAGAGTAGACAGGGTGTCCGGCACCAAACCACCTCCCAAAATAAACTCGGTCCCTGCGTCTTTGTGTCTGTCCAGCAGCAGACCAGCAGCAGACCCGCGGGCTCCCACACAGCAGCAGAGAGGAGTCTGGGGCCCGGCAGCCTGTCACAGGAACAACATGTCATCAGCTTCATCGCTCCCCTAATGGCTCTCCTCTAGACCAGAGACAGTGTGTTGCCCCACCAAGGCGGCAGTTTACTCTGCACTCACACACACACACACAAACACACACACACACTCACATGCGTACATAAACATTCAAGCACGCACAAACACTCCTGCTGCTCACTCCCAGCCACTTACGCGCCAGCACTGGAGAGACTAGGAGGCCCCCTTATCAAAACATGTAGCGGTGCTGGAGATAATGTCTAGCCATACCACTGGATTTATGCCAGGCTGCCCTCTTAATCTGACGTCCACATAGGAATCCCTGGACAGAAATACTGCTATTGGTTAGTAATGTTTTTGGAGCAAATCCTGAGGAATAGTTAAACATTTTGGGAAATACACATATTCGCTTTCTTGCAGAGAGTTAGATGAGAAGATCGATACCACTCTTGTATTCTGTTGACTAGTTACAGCTAGCATCCGGTTAGCTTAGCTTAGCATAAAGACAGGAAACAGAGAAACAGCTAGCCTGGCTCTGTCCAGTGGTAAAAAAAATAATTACAAAGATATACCAGCTCACTAATTAATTTTAATTGGGTTTTTATACTGATTAAACAAACAACTTTTGGACAGTTTCCGGTGTTTATGCTAAGCAAAGCTAACCGGCTGCTTACTGTAGCTTCATATTTAACTAACAAATATGAGGGTGGTGTCAATCATCTGATCTAATATTCTGCATGAAAGCAGATAACCATATTTCCTTACGACATATTACCATATGTCAAACCGTTCCTTTAAATATAAAATAGCTTAGCATAAAGAAAACAAGGAGAAACAACTAGCCTGGCTCTGTCTGGTTACATTTTTAAGTTATAACTTGCTGGCTGCAGCTTTATATTTAGCATTCATACATGTATCAATCTTCTCATCTCGGCAGAGAAAATGTCAACCGCTTCAACAATTACACTAAACAGCATGCAATAGTAATTTGGGGTAAACGTGTTTGTTCAAAGGGTTAGAAATGTTTTTTGTTATTTTACTGAGGATGCAAAGTTTAATTAATATTCAGCGTAGTCCCAAAATGTTACGCTTGCATGTTTCTTAGAGCCAAGTCCTGCTGCGGTATCTCATCCCGACCTTTGGGGGAATGAACCTTACACCTTCAGAGAGCAAACGCAGTCAAGAAGTCGCCTGAACTGCTTTCCCAATAACAGTTCTCCGCTGAGCAGCACACACCCATCCCCGTCTGCTGGACTTCTGGCACCAGAGAGGGCGTAATCAAGCCTCTCTCTGCCCTCTCTCTCTCTCAGTTCAGCTCTAATGTTCCACAATCCCTTTGAAACTGCACTCAGCTACCCTTTCAATGAATTTCCATGCACTTTTTTTTTTTCTTTTTTTTTTTTTTCAAGGGCCATATATTTATTTTCTTTCCCTCTCTTTGCGGGTCCGACTCTTCTCACGCTCACCACTGGAGCTAGGCGAGCCGCTGGCTGCACTAGTTAGCTCATTAATCACTCTTTTGCTCTCCCTCTCCGTTCTGAGAAACAGAGTCACTAATTAATGGAAAGCACTTTATGACAGAACACAGGGGTTTCCTGGAAATTAACCATTAATCTAGACTTCCATTATAGGTCTTAATAGCATGAGGTGGGCGAGGATGGATGGGATCGAAGTGGTGGAGAAGGGGGACACAAGAGCTGCGTAAAAAGTGTGTAAAAGCTCATTAATGTTAATGCAAGCATTAGCCAAGTTAACAACTGTGCAGGTTGATGGATGATGCATAGCAAAGACACATTTCAGATTATTCAAGTGTTTATGTGCACCAATGCAGACACAGGTGTTGACTATTTGTGAACGTTTATTAAAGAGAAAGTAGAATAACATGCAGTGTAGTTCTGAACTTACATTCAGAACCTTGTAATTTCAGGCCATGTGCCACAGACCATTAGGTCATTATTCATTATCATAGGATGCATCACATTTCCTCAAGTCTAACAGAGTTGCTGGACTGTTCGGCATAAATTCCCCTCAATCTGATATCCCATTATACTTAAGAGCACATTTGAGGTTTGACAGTGTCCTTCCTTATCAACCAGTGCATTGGACACACTGTTGCTAGAAAACACTCAACAAATAATCAACATTATTTTCAAGAACACTTCGTGATAACAGTTTGGCCAACAGCTATTTGAGCGATGGAGGTTGGGAGAGCGTGTGATCTCAGGATTTAAGATCTGATGTAACTCTGTTGGTCTAAAACTAAAGTTTTGCACTCTGAGATTCTTTATGAATGAAAAGTGCGTTACAAATTAAATGCATTATTATTATTATTATTATTAAAGTGAACACAAACGTGGCCAAGCAGCCCTGTTTGTTTCTGAGGCAAACAGAAAAACATCCTACCTGTCGTCCAATTATTATACCACCATGTTTCTTTCTGAATCAGCACGCTCACTTTAATTTTGTGAACATGTGCAAAATCAAATAATACACATGTCTTTTGCTTCACCAGAGTCACAAACCACATGGAGTTCCAGTCAGTCCATATTGTAGGTCCTTTGGCAAAGCACCAACCAAAACCCTGTCCTGGGATCCTCATGACGCTGGGTCTGGTTTTGGTAAGGGCCAAGGCTGTAGGACATGATATTTGTGCGTTTGTTTACTTTCACAGTATTGTATTTTGTTTAGACTTCCATCGGGGGGAACAGTATCTGAGAAAACGAGGAAGGAAACGGGATGAAAACAAAGGAAGAGGAAGGGAACCCAGTGGGATGGAGCCTGTCCCTCACTGATCCTGGTTCAGCCGGAGTCATGCGGACAGTGGCGCCACCGCTGCAACTAATGGCTGTGGTCCCTCACGGACGACCTTTTTTTTTCAATGAAAACAAAAATAACCAAACAAAGTAATGAATAGAGGTCAAATTGATGTGGGCTGTGCCCAAGCATATGCATTTGAGAGTTTACAACATAGTGGGTGCATCTCATCATTGGCCGTCTGTGGATTTGTTACTCAATCATCTCAAATACACGCATCCAAAAATGAAGTACTTCATGGAGATGATGTTTCTCCAAATCAAGAAAAATGTGAAGCTAATTCTCACTGACAGTTATAGTATTTCTTCATGAGACTGCAGCTGCGTGTAGCGTCGCTTTTGCCAGCAAATGTAAATGTACAAAACACGACTTTTATGCCCTCAAGCGCAAAAACCCTCCCAGTGAGGATTTGGCAGAAAACGGTGAGTAACTTTATATAAATGACCTAACAAAGCTAAACTGGGATTGATGACTAAAACAAACCTTGGGATCCTCGGGATGTTTCAGTCACGATGTTGATGATGTTAAGAGTCTGTAAGAGCTGTACTGACGCCTGAGCTCTCAATGTCGTACCTGCCGGCGCTGCTTTTGTTTCCAAGTCTCGCTTTAAACCCCGTTTTTGGAGAACTGACAAATATCTGTTTGTTTTGTACATGATAGGGCTTTGTCACTTGATTTATTTGTTATTTGATAGCAGACAGAAAGACAGGAAACATTCGAGGAAACGGAGAGAGAGACGACGACGGCGGAGAATGACATGAAACAAAGGTCACTGGCGGGAGCGTTGCCATTATGTGCTTTTTGTCTGAGTCGTTAGGCTTCCGCCCTGCTGACCTGGTATTATCATTTTGTCATATCATTTAGATCATAGCTTTTATGTACTGCTCTGAGCCTTTGTGGCTAAGTGTTGGTAACATTGCATTTTACTCCCCTTACTCTGGATGTGCTATGTGCTATGTTATTCCAATATCACAATAAATTGATTTGTTATTATATTACTATGCTTTAGAATAAAGGTTCAGTTTACATCTGAAACCCAGTAAGCCACAAGACTTCCAGGTCAGATTCTTTTGATGTCATCATCAAACTGCACCAAGCAAACAGAAACATCTAATCCATTTATTACACTGTGAAAATATATGTTACAGGAGTATTCCACCGATTAAGCATTGCACTCCTATTGCCTTGTCAGAACCGTGTGCCTACATTACCCACAATTCAACTCAGCTGCCGAGACTTTGGTCTGAGATCGAACTGCTAGTCTCAACAGAGATAAGGAGCGGACTACAGAGGTCTGGTAAACTCACTTCTTTCTAACTCCACATCAACATTTTTATCTCATTTTCAAGCACGTAGTCTTCAGCCCCAACTGATGTTGACTCAAGGCCATTCATCAGATTCCACACAGCTCCGTCTGGAGCCACAAAAGGCTTCATACAACTTTTTTTCACATATGCAATAAAACTCCGCCAGACTTGCAAACAGTCTTTAATGTGTAAAATCGGTGGAGTTCCCCTTTAAAAGTACTCATCAGGATCAGAGATGCAGTTTGTGACTGTGTTTTAGGATGTAGCACCTTATACTTAGATTAATATTAACATGAGACCATCTAAAAAAAAAAAGTGTTGCCTTACAGTGATGATCACACTTTGGCAGGAGAGCTACATTTTAACTACAATATAAAAGTGCACAGGATTATATTTGGATTTATGTCACAGTATGACGACGAGATAGATCGTTTTCAGGGAGGTGTTTATGTGCAGGCACCTAATTCTTATTTAAACATGTTATAGTCCAAAAGCAGCATGTTCCATAGAATAAACAAATATAGCGTATCTGCTAAAGGCTGCGGCACATTAAGAGAAGAGACATTACGTCTGTGCTTTTATGGATTTGCCTTCAGCTTGCAGTTGGTGACAAACAGGAGCAGATGACCGGCTGACGGGGGACGGAGCGAGATGTTACAAAGAGGTGACAATCTCTGAGGAGGGTTGAGTATTTGCCACCAAGTCTGATGCTTACAAACACACACACACACACACACAGTCAAATGTAGCAGGAATTCTTGACAGCTTCCCTTTAAGGCCACGGTTGGAGCTGTGAACGCTGCCTGGCCGGTGTCGTCTTCAAGTTAAAGGATAATGCTGGAAAAGGTAATGCTTGTTTGCTATTAGCGAGATAAAGCACTACTACTAATACCAGCCAGGCCTTTTGCTGCAGCCCAAACTGTGAGAGGTGTTTGGGTCAGTTTGGTTTGAGTCAAAACAAGGCCAAAACACAGCATAGATCATAAACTTTAAGCAGACTACACCCACCGCTCTGCCAAACACACTCAGAGGGCTCTGATTCTGTTTACACAGTGGAGGCTAAATGTTCAAGGGAACGCACTCTGCATCGCATGTAATTGCTTGTGATTCCCTCTCTTCACTTCAAAGACAGGGAGCGCTGTGGTTCAAGGGTCAAAGGCTCGACTGTTGCCCAAATGCCCCCCAATTTCCTGTTTTGTCTGGCCCTGTGAGTGTAAAGGGAACTAAAATGTGAGGGCCGTGTTCTGCTGGAGCTAACGAGACAAAAGGCTCCACTTCAACTCTCTACCTCAGCTTTAATGCTTTTTGTTAACTTAAGCATTTATTTCCTCTGGCTTGTAAAATGTTTTTTTTTCTCACAAAAAAGCCTGGAAAATGGAATGCAGCTTCGACTCCCTCATTACATCTTGTCAAGATGAACCCTTTTTTTTTACTGTCACGGTAAACAAGAACCTCTCTCTCCCACTCTTTTTCTTTTCTCTCCATCTTAAATCAGCAGCCAAGACAGGGACTCTCACATGCAGCAAGTTATTTTGGGAGATACTTCTCTGTTTTGTGTTGCGCCTCAAAGTAAGAGCAGAGACAATGCCGTGTTATTGATAAAAGGGAAAAAGAAAAAGGAAAGTTTGCATAATACGAAAAAGTTTAGAACAAAAACAGTCGTGTCCTTTTTCCAGCCACAAGGAATATTTTTTTAAACTTTCACGGGGGAGTTTCTTTGTAGACGAGTGGTTCAGATAAACATGTAAATTTCTGCACATTTCTACTTCCTACAGAAAAACAGCCAGAAAACACAAAGTACATATGTGATTTTTGAGGGGGTGGGGTTACATGCAGAAGGGCCCCAGTGCTAAATTACACTGCAACATGGTCCCTCTCAAAGCCCACATCTGGGATTGGCCCTGACAACTGGATGCCGTGCTGCTCTAATTTTGGTTACTTTGTTTATAACCCTATAATAGAGACAGTATAGGACCACACGGCAGGAATGAAGGAGGGCAGGACGCTTGCAAAGTAAAAGCAGTAATTTTGAAAAAAAAGCTTTTGGGGACTTTAGGATCAGTATGTAGTTAGGTAAAAAGAGCTGTTTAAATTCTTGTATGTCATAAATCAAGGCAAACTTTGTAAAAGCCTTTCTGCTTTGTTTCCTTTTAACAGGAATCGCAGCATCACAGTGATTCCTCTTGAAACCTGGCTGCAGGTTTTTGCTTGTTGAGTTGAGGATGAGACAATAATGAGAAATCTGTAATTATATTGGGAGCAAATCTGGGCTTTGAAAGCCCACTCACTATCTCTGGAGTCTGAGCACGAACATAATCACTAAATACATTTTGTCAACACTGGAAAGAAAGAATAAAGTCACTTAGCAGACTTTATGATAAATAACATCTTCCCCCTGAGGACAAGGCTCAACTCACCGGATGGAAACAGAAAAGTGGTTGGCATTTCTTCCGTATTTGGGGATTAAACTGTCATCTATGCACTGATTTGTCAGCTTTAATCTTAAATCTCTAATCTCAAATATGTGAGTAGTTTCAAGAGCCACTGAATAAAAAAAAAAGACAAGTGTTGATGTATGATTTGTTGCAGCCAGTAACGTTAATGTGATGTTCCACTTAATGTATTTGTCTGACATTATCTTAAACTGTATTAAAATCCGAATTAATAACAACCTACAAGCTGCCACATCATTCTTTGGCTGCAGTGCTCACGTCTTTAATTAAATGTGCAATCAAATATTGAGCATGAAGTCAGAACTAATTCTTTAAAAGGATTAAATTAGGTATTGTTTTTGTGGACTCGTAGCTCAAATCAAAGCATGTCGCCATCCAACGAAAAGAACGAATATCCAGGTTGGATGACTTTTTGTTCTCAGATGCAAACTGAAGGATTACATGAGTCCATGTGGAATGGGAACACCCTCAAAAAACACACTGGATTATGTTCACAAGTCAGTTCATACTATACTAGTGCTGAAACACTGACTTACTTAGTCAAAGGAAACTAATCAAGTTTAGATTTTTGATGTTTTGCTTATTTATTTATTAAAGTAAATAGAATATTTTGGGATTTTGGACTGAAGAAGAAATCTACTTGGGCTTTGGAAAATTGAGATGAGCATTTTGTTCACTATTTTGTGACATCTTTCATAAATAACGAGGGGTTGAAAACATATCTATAATGGAAATAACCGTGAGCTGTGGCCCTAAAATAGCCAAAACATGACAAAGAATTGATATATTCCTTTGAATTGTTTTTAGATTTAAGTGACATTCAGCGTTATCATTCCTGACATCACAACAAATCCTGCCTGCTCTTCATAAATAAAATGACAGGAAAACCAGGATGTCAGGAAGATGCATTTATTCCCCAAAATTCATGCATAAACCAACTTAAATCTCAGTTGACAAAAGTAGCCATTTCTACTTGGACGAGTGAACTCTTGTATGTTGTTGTTGTTGCCAAACCAAACAGATGGCCCCAATAGAAGTGTTTATATGATTAGTTACACTTTAATAAAGATGTTCACAAAATGAAATGACTGAAATTCTTGCCAATTTTTTTGAAAGCTATTAATGGGAAATATGGATTAACTCCAGTCTGTCACGGCCTTTACGGTACACTTGACTGAAACATTCCTACTTCTGATTAAATTCTACATTTCTCTGAGTATCACATTATAACCCTTACAGTTTGTTACAGAACATTTCAGGTGGACTTAGCTATTTTAAAAAACAATTGTCTCTTACGCTCTATTAATTTCATCAGCGCACCAAAGGGCAAATGTTAGCATCCTGGGGGAAATGTAAACTATTGCTACGTACTTTAAGTCAAGACTGAATGTTAATAAATAAATAAATTCTTGAAACACGTGATGATCAACATGGAAGGATTTGTTTTTATTGCAAAAAAAGTAATTTTTCTATTAAAACTTGAATTCCATCCAGTTGATTCTTAGAAGACTTAGAAGCTCACAAACACAATTCAGCTCTGCGATGAAGGATGATCAATTATTTGACAGCAGAGAGATTGTTAAAAAAATCAAAATTAAGTGACAATAAAGGACATGCCATGGCGAAAGAGGCACTGAATATATTAATGGCCATTGTTTGACTAATTTTCGTCACTGTATCAGGTGGATTGTTCAGGAACGTTTGGTGGAAATCTGCAGAGGACAATGTGGCGGGATTGTGCAAAAGCAAAACCAAATCTTAAATCTCTGCATGAGGATAAATGAGATTTGGACCGTGACATTATCTAAATAGGGAACACTTTATTTAATATCTTAGGGAGAAAATTGGATTTCAGAAGAAAGCAGAAAAAACAAACAAACCTGGAAAAGAAGATTCCACAGTATCAGATTTGGATTTAGTTTAACTTAATAACAAAATTTCTTCCTGAATAACTTATGAGTTCCTTGCCATCTGTATATTAGATTCTGTGTATAAAAAATACTGCTCCGTCCGCCCCGCAGCATCAGAATCTCTTCATCTGCCTGCGCTCTTGTCTTCTCTGCTTCTTCTCATTCACTTCCTCTGGTGCCGACGGGCTTTCTGCCATAAACCAGGGGCCCAGGAAGTTCGCCCACAGCAGGTGGAGGGCTCGGAACGGGGCCTGACACACACACGCACGATCAAGTTATGAGACAAGAGGAAAGGAATCGGGCAGAATATTAACAGCCATCTCATTGGAGATATCAGGGACATCGTCTTACCAGCAGCCAAAGATACCAGAAATAAGAGGAGATTGTGCTGAGCACTTGTACGATGGCTGTGAGCAGGATGACGTCCTTCAGGTGCCTAAAACCAGAACACACACACACGCACACACACACACACACACACACACACACACACGCACCAAAATATCACCAAAAGAAATGACATGTTTCTGTGCACACAGAAGAACAACCTCTTTAACGAGGACTAACAAAGCACGCGACTGCTTTTTTTTTTTTACATACTTGAATTTCGTGCAAAGAAATAATATAATCCAAATTGTATTTGTGCCGTCCATAATTATGCACAACAGAAAAACACAGAAATGTGGCCAGAACTTCTACGTTAACTCTTCTGAATATTACATTCAGTTTATTTGAAAGAGAAATGAGACCTACAGTTTTAATGCTCAACTGGTATATTTAACCACAAATTGAAGGAATACAAAACACCCAAAGACTAAAATATAATTGTATTCACCAAAGCAAATCTGGTTCTCGATATGACATGCAGAGCATTAATAAAGCAATAAACTAATATTTGCAATGTAAAGGTGTAGTGGTGACGTAACATCTACCCGAGCAGAGAATGAGGATGCTCTCCCTCCGTCTGTGTTTACATACGTACCGGTACCAGAGGCTCTTTATATGCTCGGAATTTCGAATTTAGCACCTTTAAATTTAAGGCACGACGAGTTAAGATTTGTGTGTAGCGGTTTGCAAACACACGCCATTAAAGGTCGTCTCCTCCTCGCCGGCTCAGCGAGGATCACGGTGCTCGCTCTGCTCCGTCCTGCTTGGCGTTCACCTCACTAGAATTGCGTGTTTTCTGCGCTGTGCCCGCCCATTTTTGTTCGCAGCTTCCTCTTGGATTCGCGCGTTACGATCCGGCACCTGGTTTCTGCGTTTTCATACGAACACAGAAAAGTAAGATGACGCCGGCAGAGGGCGGGGTGTGTCTGCAGACACCGACACCGACACACACTTCTAGTGGGTCATAAGTGATGAGTGAGAGGGATTCGTTTTAGTGCGAGTCTCGGAACATGCTATTCATTGTGCCTTTAAACATTGTCACCTTTTAACGAAGATATGAATTCAGTCATTTAACGCACTGCAGGAGGGCGATGGGTATTTTCAGCCCCGAGTAATGTCTGCAAAGCTTCCTCTGCTCAATATGCTCCACCAATGAGAGGGTTAGTACACACTGATCACAAAACACACCCGAATAGAAAACCATGTGCACGTCCAAGGTGTTTCACATAGTAAAGTTGTTTTCAATGCGACGTAGACTCTCTCTTCCCTCTGTACTTTAACCCTTTAATTTGTATTTTGGGGATTACTTACTCTGCCATCCCCTGCTCCATGTTTAAGTCTATTCCTCCGTCCAGGAGACTCCCGTCCTCAGCAAACGCTGCCTTGGCCATGGCAGACATGGAGCGGTAACTCCCGACATACACTGCCAGTGCGAACACAAGCAGGAGCTGCAGGAGGCATACAAGGCGTTAGAGCCGAGGGAGGGGGGGTGGGGGGGGCGGGGTATCAGATTTGTGGTATAGTGAGATTTTAAAATGATATTGATTACATGCACTCACCCATGTCGAAAATGTAGACGAACTGTAGAAAACCAAAAGATTTACGGCGACATATATTGCCTGAGGAGGAACAGCAGTATATTTATGGGTTTGGATGACATGGCAGTGTGGTGGGAATCAATTAGTAGTTTTGGATCCACAACTATTATGATAATCAGTCATTTCAATGTTGTTTTTTCATTATTTTCTAACATTTCATAGACAAATTACTCCATTAAATCACAGAAATACTTTGCAGAATAAATCAATTATGAAAATAATAATTAGTTTCAGCCTTACAGTAGATTTTTCAATATGATGATTTCTATTAAACTATAAAAAAAATGATATTCCTAGTAATATTAGACCATTGCCAACATTGTTGCAAACCAACGAGCAGGACTGCATCATGGTCATTTTGGTAGAAGTACCTTCCTTTTTTAGGCATTTAATTCAGTTTTGCAATTGAATTTCAAAATATATATTACTATATTGAACTTGTATTTATCATTATTCCAATTAAAAATGACTTGGTACTGTGAAAGAGGATTATATCTGTATTTCCCACCCCTATTTTGTAACTGATATGACATAAAATAATGTGAAACACAGAAAACATGCTGTGATGATCTGCAGCTCGCATGAGATTCCAGCAACTTGCAGAACTGACGTGTTTTTAAAGTAACGAAGCAGCTTTGATGCAGTGAGATTAGGTTACCACGGACAACCACATGAGCGGACTAACGTAGAGGCGATACCACTCGGTCAAGGACTCACTGACAGTTAAACATTTCTTTTGACTGGAACAACACAAAGACAGCATCGAGGTTCTTACGTTAGCTCCGAGGATCACTCGGTTGTAGAACTTTAGAGTCGCATCGTTCTCCTCGTAGATCTGCTTCTTCCCCTTTGTGCCAACTTTCCCTTTGGGCTGTGGGGCAAAAACACAGAGTAGATTCAGCATTATCGGGCTGTTTTTCAACGACACCAACTAATGAAAGCATTTTGAGTAAATACAAGTGCAAAGCAGCTTTTTAGACATTCATTTCTTATGGTGATCGGCTAAACTTCCTGCTCTCTGAAGGCAGTAAATATAACTTATCTGACATTCACCTCATAGATTCTGCAACAAAAAAAATACTGAATCTGAAAACCTAAGGATTTGTGAATTGTATGTATTCTTACGTCTTAAGATTTATTAATATACGCTCTACAGCTAATCAGAAATACAACCTGAGTAATAATAAAGCTCTTTAACGACTTTGGAAATCAAATAAAAAAATATTGGTGAGATGTTTTTCATTGACATTTTATTGTTTGTCCTTAAAGACGTTTATAATTGGTATCCAATATTAGAAATTGAGAGGAAAGCTAAAGTTTTAATTATCTTATTTTTGTTTAAATGGGAGCTTCCACATACTTACAGACAATTTTGTAGCTCTCGACCCTTTTCTTGTATGTAAAGATTAATTGAATACATATTTTTGAGTGATTCATTGTTCCCCAAAAAACCTAAAAATCATGACAACGGAACTACTTTATTTACATATTTAGTTGTAGATCTGACAGTACACATGTATTATGTTGCTTTTGCTCTGTTTGCACACCTTTGAAAACGTGTATATTGTTAAACACAATGTATAATTAAGCTACTATGAAAACAAAACTGACGAGTAGTAGTAAGTAGTAGAAGTGAACTAATAACCTGGAAGTGTTTCACCATTTTGACACATCTTAACTGTGATTCATCTTAGTGAAATGTGGAGTTAATGGAAAGAAAAACTGACATTTATCAGATTATTTTTTTATCGATGGCCGAAGAGCAAAACCTCCTATCTGAAAAATGCAATTTTTTGAGAATAAAAAAAACAAAAACGTGTTGTTTTCTTGCAGAATGCTATTTGTTAAGGATACCCAATACATAATACAAAATACAAAAAAATACAAAATATACAAAGTGCAGATAGGAGGTTATTCCCACTTTTCCTGGATAATTTTACAGACAGGAGGTTTTGCACTTTGGCCATCGTTATATGTATTCCTTCCCACACACAGACACCATTTTCTAGCTTCTCTCTGCAGCTTGTGGTGGTCTCGCTGTCAGCTTGCACGGCAGCGCCAGCTGTAGTAAACAGTTTAAGTGAATGCAGCCGTGAATCAGTCACTTGTTCCTCTCTCTCTCTCTCTCTTGTGTGTCTCTGCTGCAGCTGCATGTGTCTGTTTCTCTCACCGCCATTCGCTCTCTGACCCGCTGCTGTTGATCTCTTCCGCTGCGTCTTCTTTGACATCGACCTGTGACCCACCGCCGCTTCTCTGCGTTATTATATTAGTACTGCATCAAGGAAGAAACTCACAAGTCTCCCTGCGGCGAGGTTTCTTGTAACACATCAGCATTTGGGGCTTCTGATCGATGAGGGACAACATATCCGGCGCACGAATATGTCGTCATCGATTATCATCGCGTGTGTGTGTGTGTGTGTATGTGTGAAAGCGGGTTTAAAATTTGGTGAGAGGGCACCATCTGCTGGTTTCAATAAATTATCAATAAATAGTCAAATTTATGACAATGAAAAAAAGGTGATTATAAAAAGATTTAACTTTTAGTTAATTATTTTTATTTATTAAAATTATTTTATTTTGTTTTAATTAGTAAAAATGCACTCAATTAGGCTACACTCTCTACAATGAGGCTTTCCTATTCATGCAATATTTAATGCTTTTATCATACTGTTTAGGCCCCTGTTGTAGCCTAAAATCAAAGATAAAACACTGTTTTATTCGATTTTATGAGATTAAAATAAACTTTATTGTAATTGCACATACTACTGAGACAATGAACAAGTTCAAAAACGAGTTAAGTACAGAGTAATGTAGTAATGTAGGTATATTTTTAATGTTAATAATAAATAATAAGTGAGTAGATGAATATGATACAGTCCACAGGCCTTTAGTATGAACAGTGTGAAAGGTGCAGCAGTGCAGGTATGAGTATGAATAGAAAATATGTTTAGGCATAAAAGTTTACTTGTATTTTTATTATTATGTGCCAGTTTAGAAAAAAAACACCTTGGCTGTTGTTTGATCTCTTCCAGTATTCTTGCTTTATCTTTTAAGCTTTAACTGAAATTGACCTATTGACTCTTATCTTCTAGAAATGACCTTATAACATAAATAACATGCAAACTAAATTAATTATTAAAAAGTTATGTTATTAATGGATTACCAACATTTTTAACTATGTTTCTTCTGTCCTCACTTTTTCTTATACAGCTAAACACACTTCCATTACAGGTTGAGGTCAACAATTTAATTGGGAACCACTCAAAATGTATTGAATAATAAAGTGAGGAAAAGGGTCATTACCACAAACAGTTACACCAAACAAATTGTAAAAATTAATTAACACAACAACAAAGTTACTGGTTTTATAAAAGCATGGACAACTATTTTGTCTTGTTTACTTATTTATTTTGTTTCTTGTTAATCTTATAATATATAATAAGATATCAATCAGAAAACATTTTACTGAAGTAACAAGGACTGTGATTTTTGATATTTCAAGTACATGTTTCTGATCATACTTGTGCACTTTTACTAAAGTCAGACGTTAATTGCAGGACTTTTACTTGTAGGCCAAAAGGTATTTCATTGTTATATTTAAGAACTTAATTTGAGTACTTTTATGTTATATATAAAATGTAATTATATATAAATTATATATTTAGTATTAAAAGTCTGATTAAAAAAAGCATAACGTGTAGAATATTCTTTACAGTCAGTACTAACAGCACATTACACTTTCTACAACAACGTTTTGTTATTATAAATTAAAAGATTCAGCTTGGGGTTCCCTGTCGAGTTTTTTCGCGATTACATTTTTCACCCTTCTCGGCCACCGTAGATCGGTCATGGAGACCCACTTCTAAATAACAACAGAACACTCTTATCTCTCGTGTCGGATCGCAGGCTCCTGACACCCCTCATCGGTCATCAAATAACATTGCAGCCAGGGAGCGAGTCTCACTCCTGAACAGACAGTTTAATGCCACAAACATGGACTTCTTGCTCCAGGTGAAAATAGGCGCTCTGGTCGGCTTGTTGCTCCTAACTCTTCTTTTTGGATTCATCCCTGCTCGAGTCAAATGGTTCAGAGACACAAACGGGACAGGTTGGTTAACACGAGAAAAATAAATAAACTGGTGTTTACTCAGATATCATTCTTCACTGTTGACTTGTATTCATATTTCAAAGGTCGTCTTCAATCTCAGTTAAACAACGCGGATTGTGGAGAACAAATGAAAGGTTTTAATGTGATTGTCTCACGTGTTGCTTTATTAAACCGATGCCGAATTAAAAAGGAAAAGCCACTGATTCATTTGCTGTTTTCATTTTTATTCGACGATGTACTATCATTTGCAGGCAAACAAGCCAACCTTAAATGTTCATAAATGTTGATGAGGTTTCGCTTATGATTAGAGGGGGTTTCGTTCCACCCGCTGCCGGCCTCCCTGCATCACATGCTGCAGCCATAGATAGTGTTGTAAAGGCTGTTGATTTTATCAACTGTGACTGAGAAACCATTGACCCACTGATAAGAGAACAGTGGTAACGCGGTTAATAGCAGGGCAGATTTTAATCAGTCATCATGTCACTTGTGATGAGCTGACACTGTTTATATTCCTGTGTGTAAATTCACTGCTACCATTCACAAATCCTCCTCTGTTGTCACCTGACTTTAATGTAGTATGTAATAAGAGGCTCAGTGGATGTCTGGATGGTGAACTTTGCCTTTCTTTTACTGGAACTTGGAAGTGAGAGTATCATTTCTCTCCATTGTATCCGCATAGTGCTGTGCTGACTCATTCAGACTTCTGTGCTTTCATGTTCACGATGTGTCACATGATCTTCTCACAATTGTTGTAACTTTGGCAGGATGGCAGTGATTTGATTAATGTCTGAGGTTTTACCGCCAATCCCTTAGTGATAATTACTCACATTTAACCAATTGATAACAACAAGTTAGAAAATGTAAAACGCCCCATTCACTCACAGAGAGAATCATGAATCACCAACAGATTTCCTTCTGAGAAATGCACAAAAGCAGAGTACCACATGACTGAAATTGGAAAATAGACTGTTTACTCTGCACATAATGCCCTTTTTTGTCTGTAGTAATTGAACCATTGTGTGTAAGTTCATGTCGAAACATAAGAAATGTTTTCTCTCTGCATTTGCAGAACTCCACAGCACAGTCCTGAGTCTGATCAGCTGCTTCGCCGGCGGCGTTTTCCTGGCAGCATGTCTTCTCGACATCATTCCAGATTATCTGTCAGACATACATGCTGAGCTGGATGCTCGGAAGGTGGAGGTACGTCCACGTATCGATTGATTGATTTGCACAAACTTAGGGTCTGAATAAATCATAAATCATCGGCTGCAAGTAACATTTATTTTTATTGTAAATGTATCTCAGTATTGTTTTGATAACTCTATTAGGTATTTGTGTCTATTCAATTTTAGAAAGTAGTAAAACCTCCTACTAGCAGTCTAAAAGCTGCTGGCAGTCCAAAAGCCCAAAAATGTCCAATTCATAACGATAGAAAACAGAACAAAAGCAGCAAATCTTCACATTTGAGAAGCTGGAACCAGAAAAAGTTCTGTGTTTTTAACCTGATAATTTACAATTAATCAATCAATATTTTTTAGTCAATAGGTTAATTGACACACAATTTAAAGATTACATTTGCCATGTAGGTCAAGTATACTGTGTTTACCTAGGAGTGCGAAGGAAGTTGTATTTACTGTTTTATTCACTTAAAGAATAAATAATTGCTCAGCCATATTTATTCTTGGATAAAGTGAAATAATTAATTAGACGTGTGTGTAAGAACATGTGATCGACATTTGTGTTCTTCATGAGTTAAACAGCTATTCCTGTTGTTTTCGACCTAACACTTTTAGATATCCCATCCTGGATGACTGCAGGTCTTTGGAGACATATTGACTTTAATCTGTTCACAATCAGTGCTTCCTTCTTCTTATTCTTGACTCTCTCTGTCGGTCTCAAACAGACCAGCTTCCCTCTTCCAGAGTTCATCATGGCTGCCGGCTTCTTCATGGTCCTCATACTGGAGAGGTTTGTCCTGAACTGTCGGGAGATGCAAGGGGCTCCGGAGGAGAGGGCGCCCCTCATACCGGACAACAGAAACGGGCACGGACACGGACACGGACACGGAACCGGAACCGGCCCCGATCTGGAAGGCAGCAGCCACCACGTCCACGTTGACTTTCAGGCTCACTCACCCTTCCGCTCCTTCATGCTCTTCCTCTCCCTCTCGCTCCACTCCATTTTTGAGGGTCTCGCTATCGGCCTGCAGAGCACGGACTCAAAGGTAAGAAGACGCAAACACCTGATGTTTAAAGGGGTCCCGTGGAGTTTTCCTGGAGACAAAGACATGTTTCGATTCAGTGTTACTCCCCATAATGCATTGCATGTTTCGAGTGCATTTCCTTCTTCAAACATTTGCAAAACCTCTTTTTGAAATCCATATTCACTAGCTTGCAGTTTTCTTCTTCCCGGCCTTTTGAGGTGCATTGCAGCATGTTGGTGTGTTACCACCACCCTTAGATCAGTGGAATAATGTAAAGGGGACTCGCTCAAAAACAGCTCCATAGCCCTTCAAGAGGCCTTTAACCTGCTCAGAATTACAGAGAATATACAGCATTTGTCGTTTTCTCCTCTTTCTTGTTACACTTTTAACCATTTTGTATTTAAAGTTACCTCTGTGGGTCTTCTGCACTTTGTAAGCATTTGTCTTAGAAAAGTGAGCTGCACTAATAAAGTTGGAATGTTATTCGCAGCGTTCCCACGTAACCAGAAGAAAGCAGGGTTTCAGTTTACAGCTTCAGGACGCTTTGACTGAAAGGAATCTGGCTGTCATGAGTCAGATCCGCACCTCGTGGTCACAAGACGACCTAAGCAGTCTGAGCATACGACCAATGTTCCCTCGGGGCTTTTCATCTCCATGCAGTTGTGTGTTCGCTATGTGACGCTCAGTTGGGAATTAACTTTCGGCAGTTAGTTATTGGATGAAAAGGGGAGTCGGCTTATCGAGTAACGCGACACATGCGGTGGTTGTATTTTTCACCTTGCTGCAGTAATGGAGAAGAGTCCTCAGGATGCGGTCGGTGGACACTTGCAGCCCTGTTGGATGAGGTTACAGGTGCATAAGTGTTTGGTGGGAATTAAATAAACAACGTCGACCTTTTGAGTTCACGTTAATCTCCAAAATTGAGGAAGTTGTCCAAACAGAACAATGGGCTCAAATGACTATATTCATTATTCAGTCACTCCCTGGAAGTGGGCGATACATTATAGATCATCTATTTCAGTACATTTAAGGACATATTACTTAATATTTTGATATCCATATATGTTGTTACATTGTACATTTTATTTATGAAATGAGAAACAGTTAATGGATAAAATAATGATTATAAATCCAGCAAAATGAAACACCTGAAAATCTGTGCACTTCATCGATAAAGCTAATATAGAAATCTAATTTCGCTATAAAGCAGACCTCCTCTTTGAATTACATCATTGCCATCAATGACCTTAAATTACTAGAGATATCAAACGCATGGTTACCATGGTTACAACAGTATGGCAAACATCTCCAATGGTTGACAAATGCATGTGGTCTTGTAGTAGATATTGTCGTATTGCCCAAATCTGAGCCTTTACAACAAAATTACCAACATTTACTATTGCTTGTGTTCCTGTTGCAGCTTTTAAAAGGTGTGTTGTTGGTTCTCCTCCAGGTGTTAGAGATCTGCATCGCTATCCTCGTCCACAAAAGCATCATCGTGTTCAGCCTGTCGGTGAAGCTGGTCCAGAGCGCCGTGCACCCGCTGTGGGTGGCTGCTTACATCGGGGTGTTCGCCCTGATGACGCCCTTGGGCATCGGTATCGGCATCAGCGTGATGGAGGCTCAGCTGGCGGCCGGGGCGCTGATCCAGGCCATCCTGGAGGGGCTCGCCGCAGGCACGTTTATTTACATCACCTTTCTGGAGATCCTCCCGCATGAGCTCAACACCCCCGGGAAGCAGCTTCTCAAGGTGCTCTTCATCCTGCTGGGCTTCAGCATCATGGCAGCGCTCACGTTCTTGGGCTGAGGCCGAGACTCCTCCTCGTCGAACTCGGATGCTTTGTGGCGACTACCGCAGCTCACACAAACTTGACTTTTGTACTGAAAGACAAACTTTCTTCACTACAAAAGAAGAAGTAGGTTTACTGTCGCGCTGTTACACCCAACTCTGGAGTTTTTAATGTCCAAGGGACCATGACAACAGATGTTGATGTTGTGTTGCTTTTAATATAGTTTTAAAAAACAAAAAAATGTATAAAGGAGGAGTCTGGAGGATTTATGTTTCATATAATTTCATTTCAAGAGGTATTTATGTAAAGAGGAACCACTTACTGCAATGATACGTTTGCTGAAGCACAGGGGAAAGAAGATTTCACAGAGTCCCCTCATTTATCACTAACCTTGTTTTGAACCCACAAACAAAAGAAGAGCCTGTAACCTTTGACACTATTGAGGAATCTACTGGAAACAAAGGGGGATGTTGTACGTATATTTAATTCAATCAGGTCAGTTTATCACTTCCAACAGATCTGTAATGTTTACATTTTACTTGAAACTAATTCCAACTGGAAGCTTCATATTTCCATAAAGGTTCAGCTGGTTGGTTGGTTTTATAACTTAATGGTGTTTCCTCTGACCCAAGTTTATTTGGTAAACCCTGAGATTTTAGTGCACTGCTTTTAGATGTAGTTTCTAGCATGAGGCTGCTATTACATCTCGTATATCAACATGTAATATATTTGTCCTGTAAACTACTGTATTGTAAACTGACTTCCCGATGCCTTAAAAAGTTAGATACCTAAAAAAACAGAGAAGAGATGCAATGATGAGAAAAATATGTGGGATTTCTTTTTATACTGTTTGCAATATTCCTCCAACAAATCAGTGATTATATTATTATTATTTACATTTTGTTGGCCTTTTTTCCCGGTTTAGTCCATTTAGTTTTCCAACTTTGTCCATTTTGTCTGTAAATACAAACAAAATGGTGTTTTATGAAAACATTTTCTGTATGTTAAGTGCTTTTATTTCTCTACTTTGATTGTGGACAAATAATGAAGCTTTAAATATCAGCACAAGATAAAGAAGATAAAGAATTAATTCTGAAAACTTGTGATGTATTGTATTTTACTTGTGTACATACTTGTATTTGAGTCTAGAAATCAAACCAGCAGGACACCACAGTACTTCACGTTGGGTACATTAATTCAGCCTGCTCACATTCAAAAGAGAACAAGTACGTGAAGTCCAGGAATGTAACAATTATTATGAACTGTTTGGTAACTTCCTCTTTTAGTCTGTCATGTGATGGTCAGATGTTAGAACAAATAAGAGGAAGGTGTGGGTTGGTTGGCACAAAACCTTACACAGCAAAAAAATAAAGTGCCAATTATAATATATTCATTAAAAGTCATCTGATGAAGACTAATGAAACGAATGACATGAAACTGCACCCCAAAAGAAATACCACTGTTTCACATCAGGGTGCTTTATGGTCAGAATACCAACTCGTGCATTATAATGTGTAAAAAG